>OVBE01005319.1:0-21965 GCA_900406425.1 Iberis pinnata | reverse complement strand
TCAGATCAATTTGACCTCGTCCAGAAATATTGACTTTTCGAGGACCGGTTTAACAGGTACCTTGAATTTGTTGTTGTATTTTATCATCGTATTTATTATTCTCCTGTTGAACGGGGTCCGTTCTGCTTCCTTCTAGACGAGGTCTAGCTCATGTGCCAAGCTCACTGCTCGATGCATTTGAGAGCTAATTTCTTTGATCTGGGCATGGATGCAGATCAATTCTTTGGATCTCGGTAGTCCGCCAAAGTTGTAGTTGGGGCGTTCCACATCAGTGCTCCTTGATTGAAATCCTCTTCTCAGGTCATCATCTAGTGGGTTTTCTTAGAATAACCGATGATTTACTCGAGGGTGAGTTGAAGGAGTATCACCGCGTTCGAGCAGTTGTGACATCACCGCGCACTTAAGCTTCATCTCCGCTGATTCTTGATAGAGCCGGGCTGTTTCCTCTATTTCTTGTTCGAGGGCCTGCATTACTGATGAGAGGGTTAACTCCTGGTCTTGGCGGTGATTTGCATCTTACTCCTTCTCCGCGTCATGCTTCTTCTCTCGTTCTCCGTCGTGTTCGTCTTTGTCATGAATTTTGTCTTGCATTTTCTGGATGTTATCAGTGTCCGGGGTATTCTCACTGTCGCTCTGATTTTGATTGTTGTCATCTGTTAGATGATTAGTCATGTTTGGTATATTAACGTGATCTTTATAGATTGTGAAGAAGGGCTCCCCACAAATGGCGCCAATTTTGGAACCAAGAATTCATGCTCTAAGAATTCTCTTGTGTGTGTTATTGATTAATGAATGCTTGATTTAACCGTAAGATCCCTTATTTATAGATATATGATAAGTAATTTAGGTTAAATCTCTTTACATAATATTCTTCCTAAGTACTTTGAAATATTCCATAACAATATTTGGAAATATATTTTAACAATATTTGGAAATATCCTTTAACAAGGATTTTCCTAAATTCTAATTTTCCGCCTCACGCCAAGGTGAGCTCGTCTTGCGCCGAGGTAAGTTCATCATATTTGACGCATCTTCTAAGACAATGCACATATCCATAAAGCTTTCATCACTTCAATCCTATCCAACCAAATCGGCACTTTTCCACGTTAGCTTCAATCGGTATAAATATTATAGCTCTGTGATACACTTCCTGAATAACCTTGTAATTAACATCTCAAACATCAACTGAACAATGCAAGACCTGACATCTTCAAGACATCTCCACTCTCCCATTTTAGCTTAGTTTAACAACTCAAGCATTCCTCTTCTAGTTTTTTTATATTAACAAAAAAAACTCCCACATAAACTAAGCCTTTGTTGATAACATAAAAAAACTCCCTATAAATTAAGCTTCGTCTAAATCAAATCATGATAAAAGATCACAAATTACATCTATATCTCTTCTGTTTGAGTGCACAACTAAGTTAACAATATAACTTAGATGCATATATACCAATCAAGATCATCACTACATATTTTCATTGTGTTGGTTGTTCGGTGCAATAACAACTTTAGTAGTACTTTCTGTAAGAACGAGAATATGAGCACACAAGAGAATTAACGAGGTTCAACAATATGTCTACGTCCTCAAACCAAACACTAGAGATTTATTAGACAAACTTACAAATAAAACTTTTCCTAATAGCATTACTCGACACTAAGACACACTTTAGTTCGACACCAATCAATCTCTATCCTATAATGAGACACACAAGTCTCTAATAGAGATCCAAGAATCAAAACTCCTATGTCGTTCTCCTAAGTCTATCCTTGATCTAAAACACTTCATGATTCAGAAGGTTGCACACTAGTTTAAGTGTGTGAGACACTCGAACCGCACCTTTTTCTAGAGATCGATTTTCAATAGATTGAGCTTTTTCTTTTTGAGCGGCTAACCTAATTTGACTCATATATCTTGTATTTATAGCATCCAAAATGCAGCAACTTTCAATATTCACCAAAGATTTAGATATGAGAATATCTGAAATCTTCTTTTCCTTATTGAGAATAATTCTTTTTCTTTATATTCTCAATAATTCTTCAATGCCACACAAGCACTCATAAACGTGACTTCCATATCTTTAGTGATCTTGATCGTACAAATATTCTATATATTATGAAACCAACATATATTAAACGATTTAACATCCCAACAGTATCTCAAGAACAACTAGTGTCTTACACACATGTTCCACAACCTGCAGTTATGCATCAACTTTTCATTAAAAAAAAATTTCTTTGCTCCAACAGTTTTGGAGCTTACACTTTCATCAATAGTCAACTCAAATAATTTAAAATAGTTAAACTTTGAATTTAAACTTTAAGACAAAAAAGTAAACCATAATCATCTTAAAACTAAATTAACAAATCTTTTTTTTCGTCATAAATTAACAAATCTAAACTCAAAGATTTAAATAAATCTTTAAAGTTCAGCTTTTATATTTGTTATATTTTTCCATCAAAAATAGATTGTGTATTTATTTCATAAATTAATTTAATTGGTATTTGAAAGATTTTTTTTTTGACAACAAAGGAAAAAGAAAACATAAGAGTAAGAGCC
This sequence comes from Iberis pinnata, assembly GCA_900406425.1. Lineage (NCBI taxonomy): Eukaryota > Viridiplantae > Streptophyta > Magnoliopsida > Brassicales > Brassicaceae > Iberis > Iberis pinnata. The sequence continues at coordinate 19,405 of OVBE01005319.1, read as the reverse complement.
TAAAGGAAGTTCAGAGTCACTGCATGAGGAGATGGTGTTAACGAACGAGGATAACACTTTTCTTTCTTTAGCTGCACGAAAAAGATAGCCCGCCGAAGTGTTCTAACCTCTTCTCCGATAGATGACATCAAAACTTTTATAATTGCTTCGCAAAAGATTAATTTTCGTGATTTCCGATGAAAAAATCGGCCAGTCTTCCAGATTTTGCAAGAGTGTGACTAAGTGAGTGAAATTAGTTAAGTTAAAAGATGTTAACATCTCAAGTTTATTTGGTTTGAGAATTAGGGTGATGAAAGAGGGATATTTAGGTAATTTAAGCTTACTTATGAACATGTACGATACGAAGAATCTAAATCTAATCCGCATGACAAAGTGATAATCGGAAAGAGAGAGAGAAGATGTGTGTCTGCAAAGTTGACAAGTGTTAAGGCAAAAGAAGTCTTAGCCCACGTTTTCAACACCACCTAACAACTGTTTCTTCCTTCTCCACCTCTTCCCATTTTTGTCTTTTCTCTCTCTCTCTTTAATTTTCTTTGTTTTGTCGTTACGTTAATGAAATCTTAACCACAAAAATAGTATTACTATTATTAGGCAACAAATGTTTTTGGTTTAAACTGAAATGGAAAACATTATAACATCATTAAGATAATTTATATATGAATAAGTAATGACCTTAAAATGAAATGAATAGCATAACAGAGTTTTTAACTTTAGAATAAAGCAAAGTACATGACCATTCTCTTCATGAGACTGTACAGTACGTCGTCGTATTAGTCACAAGTAATTTGAGAGTTTTACACACATAAAATTATGTTTTTAGTTAGTGTAAATAAATAATTTAAAGCTAAAGTTATGTCAAAGTTATACGTTATTCAAATAGATAACCACATACGGAAACAAAAAAATTAAAAATTTCAGAGTAAAGTAGACTTTTAATTAAACTTTCGATTTTAAAAATCAATAAAAGTTAAATTCCTAGACTTGTACAAATATGAAGAAACAAGTGAGAAATGCCCAATCAGGGTTTACATTAAACAATTACCACTTTAGTAAAAAAATATCTGATTTTTAATGAGAGAGAGAGAGAAATACGTTTTGGGTTTCAAGAGAAATCGAAGATATACTTAAGATTGAGATCTGACCCCTAAAGTTTCTCCATTTTGTTAACAAAATTCTTCGGCAGGAAAAGTTATTGCGACCCTTTTCCTCTTAAAAGGGTCTTTGGTTACTTCTCTCTCTATCTCACTTTCACGGTATCTCCTCTTTCCTCTCCAATGCCTTTTGTGAATACTTATCTCACATATTGATTTCAATCACTTTGGTTATTGCTGATTTTAATTCTCATACATATATATCACTGATCATATCTGTGATCTCTTGACTATTGAGAAACGATTTCCGTTTGATTCTAATTTGACTTTTTAGGTAAAGGTATGATCTTCCGTAGGTATATATAAATTGGGAATCTACTGTTTCGTTGGTTTGATTTTTTCTGTATATGCATTTGATGCCGAGAATATTTTCAACACTTTTTCTTAATTGGTGATCTTTGCACTATAGATCCTTAAAGTTGAAATCTTTCTCTCGTTTGTCTGCATCCGAATCAAATTCTAGCTTAGTTCTGGATCCGTTACATTCCAGTAATTTCACTGATGCTTTTTGATGTATTAGGGCATTAGGATCCTCTGTTTTTGCCTAAGACAATGGGCGTTGAGGTTGTAAAGTCTGGTGGATTCGAGGTTGCTCCAGCTCCTTTCGAAGGAAAACAAGAGAAGAATGGGAAGTTGGACCAGAAAAAAGGAGATAATGTCTCTATCAAGTTTGGTTCACAAGGTGATCAACCAAAGAAAGCCGAAGAGAATAATAACAATGTGGTGAATTCTGATGTACCCAAAGATGCAGCAGAAGAGTGGCCTGCTGCAAAACAGATCCACTCTTTCTACTTTGTTAAGTACCGTCCTTACGATGACCCGAAAATCAAAGCTAAGCTTGACTTAGCTGATAAAGAGCTTCAGAAGTTGAACCGTGCTCGGGCTGGAGTTTTAGACGAATTGAGAGCTAAGCGGGTAAAGTTTTGGAACAGAGAAAGATATTGTGTTGTATTGATTTTTGTTTCTAATGATGTGGAAGTTTGAATGAGTGATGTGTAGGCTGAGAGATCAGAGTTATTCGATTTGATGGATCCATTGAAGTCAGAGCGTAAAGGGTTCAACTCGATGTTCGATGAGAAGAAGAAGGAAATGGAACCATTGCAGCAAGCACTGGGAAAGCTAAAGAGCAATGATGGTGGGAGTGCTCGTGGGCCTTCTATCTGTTCGTCTGAGGAAGAGCTGAATAATATGGTAACAGTCTTACCTCTTTAATCGGTAATCTCGAGAGGTTCTGTTACCTTATCATCTATTTCTTTAATTGGTGTTTGCTTGGGTTTGTGGAAAATGAAGATATACAGCTTCCAATATCGGATTCAACACGAAAGTATTTCCTTAAACGAGGAGAAGCAGATTCTTAAAGAGATCAGGTTGCTTGAAGGGACAAGAGATAAAGTCATTGCTAATGCAGCTGTGAGAGCCAAAATCAAAGAAGCTATGGGTCATAAAGATGATATCCAAGGTCAAGTTAAGGTAATACAGTCAGTGGTCAGATTCTGTGGGTTATTGCACTTGTGGTATGTAGAAATGGTCTCATATGTGTTTGATGTTATTGTAGTTAATGGGTGCTGGTTTGGACGGAGTGAAGAAGGAGAGACAAGCAATTTCAGCAAGGATTAATCAGTTGAGTGAGAAGGTGAAAGCAACGAAAGATGAGATTCAGGTACTGGAGAATGAGCTGAAGAATGTGACCGAGAAGAGAGACAAAGCGTATGCAAACATTCATGAGCTCAGGAAGCAACGTGATGAGACGGTACAAACACATACTTTTGGGAATTTTCTTGAGACATTCTTTGATTTTTGTGTGTTGTTTCTGATACAGAATTCTGGATTTTACCAAGGCCGGACTGTGTTGAACAAAGCTAGAGAATTGGCTGCACAAAAGAACATAAGCGAGCTTGAGGCGCTTTCTAATGCTGAGGTTGAGAAATTCGTTTCACTCTGGTGTAGTAAAAAGAATTTCAGAGAAGATTATGAGAAAAGAATCATGGCATCACTTGATGCTAGGCAGCTGAGTCGAGATGGACGAATGAGAAACCCTGAAGAGAAGCCTCTGCTTGCTACAGAGGTACCACCATCAAAGGCAACACCTGCTGAAACCGAGGTTGCTCCTAAAGCTAAGGCAAAGCAGCAGCCAAAGGAGGAAACAGTTTCTGCACCTAAACCAGATGCTAGTGTTGCTGAGAAGACTGAGAAAGCCAAAGAAGCAGTGAAAGTAAAGAGTGTCATGGAAGATGATGATGATGATGAAGTATATGGTCTTGGAAAGCCGAAGAAAGAAGAAGAAAAAAAGGTTGATGAGGCTACATTGAAAGAGATGAGAAAGCAAGAGGAGATTGCGAAAGCGAAGCAAGCTATGGAAAGGAAAAAGAAACTGGCAGAGAAAGCTGCTGCTAAAGCTGCTATAAGAGCTCAGAAGGAAGCTGAGAAGAAAGCTCAAAAGGTAATTTACTTTCTGTGTATCACCTCAGTGCTCTTTGTGTTCTCTCTTTTGCCATTCTAATACTTCTTATCTTTTTGTGTGTTGCAGGAGCGAGAGAAGAAAGCCAAGAAGACAGAAGCTGAAGCTGTTTCTGATGAAGTTCCGGAAGCTTCTGAGGCAGAGGAGGAGGAGACTGAAGCTCTATTGCAGGAGGAGAAACCGCAGAAGGAAAGAGTCATCAAGGAGAAACCGATAAGGAACAGGGTCCGCGGAAGAGGAATAGAAACGCTTCCGAGAGCGATCCTCAAGCGTAAGAAGTCGACTAATTACTGGTTTTGGGCTGCTCCAGCTGCTCTTGTGGTATTGATGCTTCTTGTCTTGGGTTACTACTATGTTCTCTAGATCAAACAGAGTGTTCAAGCGAAGCTTCGTTGTTGTAGTTTTGAATCTCTAACATGGTTGATTTTGCCTTACTTTTGAGGATGAGACATAAACTTATGCATCTTTTACATACTAGTAGAGTTTATACTCTCTTACATCTTCACTCTTTTTGTCCTTTTGTCTCTCTACTGTGCAACAAAACCCCAAAGAGATTGACATTTCTACTTAATTTTCATAACTAATAACTTTAAACTGTAACTTGTGATGGTGATTATATTCTTCACCTTTTAGCATTTAAGCAAACCTTTCCTTTGTTCTCTCTCCAAGCCTTTTGCTTCTTATTCCACCTTTGTTGATCTATTTTCTCTGATCTCCACCGTCGCTTTCGAAACCGTTCTCTACCTTTTAACCAATCGGTGTAATCCTTACCAGGCTCGCAAACTATGAAATCTTCCAAATCTTCAACGTCGCTGCTTCTCGTGTTCCTACACCGCAGAAATTTCTTCCCATTGCATGTTTCCTCTTCAACACCAACACCTGAATCCGGACCATTCTCTGAATCTTTAGCTTTAGCCAGTTTCCTGCACAGCCATGGAGTTACATGTAGTCCGTTTAGCAATCTCATCTTCATGAAAGCAAAAAGAGGAGAAGATCAACAGAGATGTTTGCTGGTCTAAAGGTTTTGTACATACCCCAAGTACAAAGTTCTGGTTTTTTGAAATTTCAAAGCAACCGACCCGCTTAGTTTCCTATTAATCTGTGCCATATAACCTGATCCATTTAGAATAAGAACAGAATTTAGAGTTTGATCAAAGAGTTAATGGTTGTTACCTTCTCAGCTTTTCCGGAATCGGCCAAGTCTTTGGAACCACTAGATGGTATGGACAATGATGGGTTTTCTGAGTGAGAAATTGAATCCCCAAGTGCTTCCAAGTCACCCCCTTCTATGATAAATAAATACAGACCTACCACCATTCCAAAAATGGAGCCTTTCACTAGAAAGTCAAGCTTAAGTGCAAAGCTTACTGAAAGTAAGCCTGAAAAATGCATAAGCATCCACTTAGATTTCAAATGTCTGTGAGGATGAGATTCCATTTTATCACACAGTAGACTTTGACCGGGCAAATGAACACTGAATTTTTCGAAACGTTGAACAACATCCATCAACGATTTGTATTCCTTGCAATTTCGAACATCTCCTACGCCTTCAGCTTGATGCCAGTTCCAGTTCCTGAGAACCCGGATGGCTTGCAACATTGAACAACTCATCACCTTTAACGTGGCTGCAAGCAGATAGAGATCTTCCATACTAGATGTGCTGTATTTTTGCAACACTGTGTCCATGACATCATCAGAACTAGCTCTAAGTATCACGCAACCAAGAATTGATAATGTCTGTGACAACATATTTTCCAAGCAGGAGCTATCAAATACACATAAGCTTTCCTTTGCATATGCAACAGAATACACTACCAGCTCATCATTTCCTATCTTGGCATTATTACTTTGATATGAACTCCATAAATCCTCTAGCTTCAGTGTAACATCATTAACTTTCGCAAGTGTTGAGGGCAAAAGAAGATGTTCAAAAGCCACCCTAGAGTTAATCATCGAAACACCAAACTTCCCAGATGAGGCATTTTCACTCTTACGCATGTGCCTTGTATACAAACCAACAGACTTTTCAAAGGTATCGATATAGCGATCAATAAGCAGAAGGTCTAATCCTTTAACACATGGAGATGAACAAATACCGATGGCATCAGCAACCAATAAAACCACATAGGCATGAATCGTTTTTGGTGCAGAGAACATGAGCGGGTTTATCAACAAGGACGAAGCAGCACACAAGCTTATTTGAGGAGTTCTAAACATATTACCATGCTTCCAGTATGCTCTCTCAAGACACATGTTATTTATTTTCTCATCGGAAGTTGAGATTATAAAGTGAGCAGAAACCATTTCCACCACACCGGCCCTATCATGCTTACTGAACAGTCTACAAGAGGATAATCCAGAACCGACTAGGAAAAGTAGATCCCTCAATGACTTATTAACCAAAATCTCATCTATGAAAACCTGGACATATAAAATTAGGGACATTAATAAAAGTCAGTGAAAATTTCTTCAAATTACGAGCCCTTGACAAATGTGTATAGTCAGGTGACACAAATTTCACGATCGTTTAAGAAATCTTTGAAATAATATGATCCACAAATTTGTCAAGATTTACCTCAAGCCACGTACAAAGAAATGTCTGGCGGGGATCTAAAGGTCGGTCATTTGTGATTATCGGAGAACAGTCCCCACTCCTTGCACGAACCAATTCACTGAGGATTGAGAGAAGAGTTTTGGCTTTCTCAGAAACCAATTCTTGCTTGGAAAAAAGTAAAGTTATGATCTTCATACAACATCTTAAGAAAAGAGTGGCCAGTTCAATACTTTCTTCGCCATCCGAAAATGATGCAGGACGAATTTCAGCATTCTGTTCGAATAAAGTAGAGGATAGGTTTTCAAGCTCTGTGAACAAAACACCAGAGAGGCAACAAACATCCTCGAAATGAATCAATTCCAATTCCTCTTCACTGAACTTGATAGTCCAATAATGTGAGGCAACGTCACAATTATCCCAATTTACTGGTTGTTTCAGTGATAAATGTCCCAGAACGTACAACAGACGTTTCAAAATTGGCTTCTGAGAAACCTGGAAATCAAAAATGACTCTGAGGGTTTATTCTAAAATCCCCAAATCCTAAAGTACAGAGATTTTCTCAAAAAATTTCTAAGAAGCTACTCATTATCGAAGCATTTCCCAGTAAGCTCCGAGAAACCCAATATGCCGATTAAAAGGAAAAAGATTCATATCACCGAACGATTATTTCAAATTGAGGAAATTGCAGAAACACTTTACCTGAGCGGATGCAATAGATGAAGCAAGGGATTGGAATAAGTTGACGGAATCTGAGATCTTCGACGTACGGCGCTTCTTATACTTTCGCTTGGCCGTCATCGTCGGAAGGAAAGTGACGAATATGTGTGAGGACTTGTTGTGTGGCGGGAAAGTACAAAGCAATCGTCGTTTTGTGTAACCAGAACGACACGCTGTTTACAAAATACGCGTCGTTTTCAGTGCTGGGCTTCAGTATGGGCCCTGTATTTGATTTCTTAAGTGTGAGAAATCCATAACCATTTTTTATTACACGGACATACATATCACAGTTATAGAACAAGAATCAGTCTTTGCTCTTGTCGCTTAAGGTTAAGGACACGTGAGAAACACAATGATGAGCCACGTGTTCTTCTCTCGACACTAACTCTATTCTCAATGTGCGTGTATACATTAGAGATAGAAACAGAGAGACTCGTATTTTGAGCTCTAAGGGAGAAGAAAATGGAGGCTATAGTTTTAGCAAAGAGAGGAGTTACAAACATATACAGAGCTCGATCTGTTGCTAATGGAGTTAGCATCATCACTAGCTCTCGTTACTTTACATCTCAAGTACGTTATTTTTGGACCTTGTAAGCAAGATTGATTAAGATTTTCATATGATATCACATAACTCTTAATAATTTCTGCAGGGAAATAAAGGAAGAGAGAAGTCAAAGGAAGAGGCGATGGGGACAACTACTGATGGTAAGGCTCCGAATGTGACAATGAGTCATGTGGTAGACACAGCCAAAGATGGATTAGAACGAGCCACCGATGCAGCTATCGAGAAGAGTGGAGACGCGAGTAAGCCAAAGAGTGTAGAGAATGATGAAGAAAACGTAGCTGTTGGTGAGAAGGGAGCTGTTAGAGGCGAAAACCAGTCATCAGGATGAGAATATATATATACATAACATAGATAATGTTGTAACATGCTATGTTCGTACACCTACAATGGTATGTTTCGAGTCTAATAGTTGTTTATTTATCTTATCTTTTACCAAGATGTTTAACATTCACATTTTCAAAAAGTAGAAAAGAAAAACATTCACATTTTCTTAATCTACCACCTAGCTTGTTTTTTTTGTCTGCCTCTCTCTGAGTTTTGAGTTACCAAACGCAATAAACATTACTTGGTTTCCAAAACTGCTGACTACAAATTGTAAGTCTTTCGATGCGGTTTATCTTCCTCGAGATGGTTTCTTGGAGGGCGTGAGCTTCCTAAACCCAGCATGTAAAATCATAACTACAATGAGACAGAGAGAAATATCAGAGCTCATCACCAGTCAATGCCACATATATAATAGTAAAATGAGTCTTAAATCATTTCTTAGAGTTACCTGAGTAACTGACCACAAGAGCAGAAAAAAGAGCCATTTGGACATTCAATAATGTCAGAAGAACAGCAGTCGCTGCAAGCAGTGAAACAAGGACATGAGTTAACCTACGTTTTCATTCTACAGTTTCTCTTTCTTCAAGATTACATCATTGCTTCTATGAATGAATGCATACTAGAGAGTTCCTGGACAACCGGAATGGAGTGAGCAGCATGCTCTTATACTATTGCTCTGAGTAATATCAGGTCTAGTGGTTTAACATCAATCCTACAGTTTCAGAATGCTCTTATTCTATCTCTCTTTTAATTCATATCAAAACGTTTTCTGCAGTTTGTGATTAGAAACAAGTTGCAGAACAACAGATGCAAACCTAATCAAAGCAAAAGCAGGAACAAAATCGATCCAAAAACTCACCACATTGTCCAACACCGATCAATAACCTTCGAACTGAAGGGTGACGATCGAATTTCCATCTGTCACTGCAGTATTTGAAAAGCTCCCAAAAGGCTAAGCTAGCTAATAATCCCACCAGTGCAAGTGGCATTTGATATCTACAAGCACCAAAGTGACAAAGATCACCAATATTAACACTTCAATTCCACCAAATTTCAAGAAATTTCTACAACTTTTGGATTCACATTGAACCTAAGCGAACAATTTCGAAAATTTAGCAATACCTAGGTAGATGGAAACAAAGAGTATTACTGGATCCTTACAGTGCGCAGGCGAAGAAGACGATGAAGAGTGTAGCGTAATTCCTAGCGAATCGCTTGATATTCTCATGGACTCTCATTCTCGCTTGCTGAGAAGACGATGGGAACGAATAAGAGTCGCATGTGCCAAAGAAACCGGTGGTCCACGGAGGCGTATCTCTTGAAAAGTCATCGGCGGAGAGTTTGGAGAACGGATTGATAGTCAGAAGAGAAGAGACGGTGAAGAGTCCAGACAAAACAGAGGCGAAGAACCCGCCGGTTATGGAGGAAACGACATCGTCAGAGGCCGTTGAAGCTGCGGCAGCTGAGGATGATGAGGAGGCGGAGACTGATGCGGCGGCGGCGGAGGTGCGATGATCAAGAAGCTCAAGATAGCCGGAATCTCGAAGCCAAGATTCGAAAGCAGGATCGGGAACGCTTAGAGAGAAAGGATTAGGAGAGAAGGCCATTGTTGTGGTCGCCTCGTGGATAATCCGTCGTCTTTCCTCGGTGTTCTCAACAATTTTACATTAAATTGTTAATATTAACCCTTAACATCTGCGAAATTCTTAAAATGGCACATTTTGATAAAATGTAGCTAATAACACTTAGATTTTATTTATTTATTTGCAACCTATGATCCAACGTATATACATTTTGGTAATTACATGTTTTATATATCTTGTATTGGAAATTCAATCTACCAAATACTCAACCAATGAGAAAAATAAAGATAACATTACAATAGTTCTGATTTTGTTTTTATCTTCGTTTGATGTTATATACTCCATATCTTTTTGGAAAAGTGTTATTTTAAATTTTCTTAGAAATTTTCATAAAATTTGCATTAAATATTATAAATCAATCAATAAAAAATTATTGTAATTATTCTATTGGTTAAAAAAGTCAAACTTATTCAATTTTTGCATTAAAAATCTAAAATGACATTTTTTAAAAGAAAATTTTGAGGCTCTTTACAATCGGAGGGAGTGATAAAAATAATCAAATTATAAAGTATTTATTATTTTATTTTTTTACGAAAGAACGACTTCTCTATTTATCGGGTATATTAATACATCAAGTGAATCAACACACCAATAATGTAAAGAAGTGCCAACAAAAGAAAAAGTAACATTGCGATCGTGTGATCGCCTAGCGAGTAAATCAACTCTAAGATTAGCCGACCTTGGTTGATGAATCAGATTGAAAACATAGTAATGCACTCGAATTGTAGTAAACTCTTGTAATTCTGCTGCAAAAGCAGACCATTCCGCTGGTGATTGTACCATTTGTGTCAGCTCGACGGAGTCGGTTAGAAATAGCCCACAAAACCTTCTCTTTAATTTGAGTATCTTCATTGCCCACAGTTCACCATATAATTCCGCATGTGCCGCGGATTGACATTGTAACGAACCTTTCATGCCCAAGATATCTACAATACCATCATGAAGTTGTAGAACCCATCCTATACCGCATGCCCGACTTCCTTGTTTCCAAGACCCATCTATATAACACGCCACTAGTTGATGGCACCAAAATTTTGTTCTCGGATTAGGTGTGCTTCTGTGCACCCTTTGATCCTGAACCAGGTTTTGTTGATGTTCATGAGCTATAGCACATTCTCGTGATTCTTGTTGAGCATGTTGTACTAATCAGGTGGAGATTGCAAGTTTCCCCGATATACTAACGCATTTAGGACTTTCCAAATGAACCAAATCAGCCAGATAAACAAGGTTATCGGCTCATCCTGGAGTGACGAGGATGCCGATCCCCGCATCAAAAGATAATTCAAATTTTCTAAAAGATGTTGTGAGGGTGAACGCCCATTCTCAAAAGAGATATTGGCTAAGGCCCAACATTGCCGTGTAGGATGGCATGTGAATAAAACATGATTGATTGATTCATTATGAATACCACATTGGAAACATAGGACATCTACTTGTAATTTCTTCGAAGCCAATCTCTCATTGACTGGTATCGCGCCCGAAGATACTTGCCATAGGAATAGTTTCATCTTTGCAGTGCATTCATATTCCATATCTTCTATTTCAAGAAATTAATTGATGGTTCCTGAATAAGACTGGAGAAAGACACATCATTAGCTACCAAAAATTTGTAACCGGACTTGACCGAATATTTGCCAGAATTTGTAAAATGCCAACAATAATCGTCCATCATTGATTGCGATGGCCTAATGCTTAACACAGTTGTCACATCCCCCGGATGAACTAATTGTTCCACTAGAGATTTATTCCACTCATTAGTATTGGATATGATTAAATCGGTAACATGCAGTTCCTCATTATTATTGTTGAAACGTGGTTGAGGAGGTCGCGCACGAGCCCCTAGCAACCAATTATCGGACCAGACTTTGATGTGCTGTCCATTCCCTACCACCCTTCGAACACCAGCATGGAACTGATGGATTGTATTCCAAATGATTCTCCATTCATAAGAGGGTTGGGTCGGTTTGGGTGCCTGAAATGGGGATCTACCCCAAAAATACCTACCTCGTAAGGTTTTAGCCGGTAACGAATTAGGATATTGGTGTAGTCTCCACAATTGTTTCGCTAGAAGGGCCTGATTAAATTTCTCTAAGTCTTTAAAACCAAGACCACCCCAGTTTTTGGGTAAACACATGCGATCCCATGTTATCCAATGAAGCCCCTTAGAGCTAGTACGAGAGCTCCACCAGAAGTCGGCCACTGCACTAGACAATTTTTTTTAATAATTATTTTGGTAAACTGAAACAAGACATCACGTATGTGGGCAAAACTTGTGCTACAAATTTAATCATAATCTCCTTACCCCCTTTAGAGAGGAGTTTCGCAGACCAACCATTTATTCGGGCATTAAGACGATCACGTACATAGGCAACAACCTGTGCCTTTGAACCTTGTAGTTGTTCTGGTATACCCAAATAGTTACCTGAACCTCCATATCGATAAATCCCCAATCGATGTTGTATTAATAGTCGATCCTGAGGCGGAAAGCTCTTACCAAAAATAATTGTTGACTTATCAAAATTGATACATTGTCTTGAAGCTTGCCCATAGAGGCTCAGAGATTGAGCAATCTGCTCAGCCTGACTTAATGTGGCCTTGCAGAAGAAAAGACTATCATCAACAAATAATAGATGTGAGATCAGAGGAGAGGCTTGACCTATTTTAGTGCCCTGAATTTCCCGACGAGATTCCGCAAGTTTAAGATTCGCTATAAGCACCTCTGTGCAAAGGATAAACAGATAGGGAGATAGAGGATCCCCATGTCGGAGTCCCCGAGACGGGAGTATCATTTATTTCGGATTGCCATTGATTATGACACGATAAGATACAGTCTCAACACATGTCATAATCCAGGCAACCCATTTCCCATCAAAACCCATTTTAAGTAAAGTAGCCCGGAGAAAATTCCATTCAACTCTATCATAAGCTTTACTCATATATGTTTTTATAGCCATGAAATTTTTCATGTATCCTGGTTTTGACCGTAGTGCATGAAAAGCCTCATGCGCTAGAAGTATATAATCTGTGATAAGCCGGCTAGCGACAAAAGCTGACTGCCTCTCAGAAACAAGACCTGAAAGAATGGTTTTTAGCCGTTGGCACAACACCTTAAAAATAATTTTATAACATACGTTACATAAACTTATAGGTCAGAATTCCATCATGGATCTAGGTCGCTCATTTTTAGGGATCAGACAAATGTGCGTTTCATTTAAACGAGCGTCAAAACTACCCATTGTCATAAAATCACAAACCATCGCAATCACATGACTACCAACTATATGATAGAATCGTTGATAAAAAAGAGCAGTCATGCCGTCCGGTCCCGATGCTTTTTCCGGATTCATGGAGAAAATAGCCTCTCGTACTTCCAAATCTGAAACCGGCCTTAATAAAGCTTCATTCATCTCATCAGTCACTAACCTTTCCACAGGCTCAAGAACAAGATGTAAATTTTCCCCATTTGAGGCTTGAAAGAGGGTCTGAAAATACCTAACCGCCTCAAGCTTTATATCGTTCTCTTTCTCAATCCATTCCCCGGTTGCAGAAGTTAACCCCGTGATCCGATTTCTTCCTCGTCTATGTTTAGTAGTGGCATGAAAAAATTTGGTATTTTTATCACCCTCCTTTAACCAAGTAATGCGACTTTTCTTTTTCCAAAAAATCTCCTCGTCGGTGATTGCCGCCTTTCATTGGTCAGATAACCGAGCCACTTCCTCCTCAGAGGAATCATTACTAGAGATTACATTATCTAGTTTCTCCTTTAAACTTTCTAGCTGCACACCCGAATTAGCATTAACCGATTTCCGCCATTGCGAGATCTGCAGACGGCAAAACTTTCTAATAATTTGTTCGAAATTTGGCCTAGAAAGCCACCTTTTGTCAAAGTGGAACTGATGTGATCCCCGAATTTGCCTTTGTGCATAGTGAAAGAGAATCGGACGATGATCCGATCCGTAAAAACGTAAGTATTCCACATGCGACCATGTCAACAGTTTAATCCATTCCTCATTACCCATAGCTCTATCAAGGCGACATCGGATAATACTTTTCCCCCGATGCCCAACCCAAGAGAGACTATTCCCGGTATACGGGAAATCCATCATACCACAACATTGCCGCATCAACCGAAAATCAAGAAAGGAATTTTCTGGGAAAATGCGACCACCTTGTTTTTCATGATGGTCGATGATTTCATTGAAATCACCAATCATAGCCAAAGCACCAATGCGACTTGAGCTGATCCGTTTTAAACGTTCCCAAACAATATCGCGTTTATTATGATCAGGATGACCATAAACGAAAGAGATAAATGTTTTATTCCCATCCAAAGTAACCAAAGTATCGATTACATTTTTATTATGAAAAGGACTTGAACATTAAATTCTTGTAAAGCAAAGAGGGATAATCCCCCGCTAAGACCATAAGGGTCAACAGTAAATAAAAAATCATAACCCAAATACGCTTGAAGATCTTGAAGAAACTCCCGAATCTGCTTTATCTCCATTAAAAATAGAAGGCCCGGGAAAATCGTATGCCAAAATTCCTGTAACCGCCGAACCATCAAGAAGCTACCCGCCCCTTGACAGTTCCAACTCAAAATCATTTAACCGGTCGCCTGGTGGTACTCCTCAACCACCTGGCTTACAATGGTCTCATATTCTTCCTCCTTGGAAGAAACCATCTCTGAGCGGGATGGGATCATATCTTTCATCAATTCTGGAAGTCCCAAGAGGCGAGATGTCTTCGTCCTCAGCCTGGAACCACGAAAAGTGGAATGTCCAATTTTCCTCTTAGCTTGTAATGCTTTGTTAATTAAAGCAACCCTTTTAACTCCTTTCTTCTTGCCTGTTGAAATTTGGGCCGAATTTTTGAAAGCAAAAATCGCATCCTTCTCATCGTTCTTGCCCAACTCAAACTGCATCAGATCATCATTGGACCGATTTACCTGACCAAAATCCATTTGCAAAAATTCATCAAAAATGTGATCTTTTAAAAAATTATTATGCCCTTCATTATCTATTACGACACTTGAGAGGCCCTTATGAAAATATGATAAATCCCTAAATTCTGTGTCTAGGCCCAACCCAATTGCTGCATTTGCCCACACTCCCTCAAGTGATTTTTCCTCTTCTGCGACAGGAGCTTTCCCCTCATTCCTGAGTAAACAATTCGGCCCATTTGACCCAAAGATCCAACAGTATCCATATGGGTTGCATGCACCAAAGGCCCAGATGAGTCCAGAGGCCCATTTATTTCCTGATGATGTATTACCTTTTCCTCAGCGAGAATTTGTCCCTCTTCAATTATTTCTTTCTCCTCATAGCCTAATGGGCCCTTGACCAATTGATCCAAATTTTGCATTTGAGACAAAGCCTTTGGTGGAGCATTAGGTAACGTTGATTCCATTAATTTGAGCCCATCAGAAGTGTTTTGAGAACCGAGGCCTAGTAAGGAACCAAGGCCGGTTATACCACCGCCTAGAACGCCAGAATTAATGACCGAAGTTTCGCCAGACGATACTGGACCAGACGGAAAAGGAGCTGATTGCTCAGATGTTTCATCAGGAAATAACTCCATCTTAACTGGCGGTTTTGAAGTTTGTCCACTAGCGCGACTTGAACCCTCACCTGCATTCAATTGTCGATTCTGCTAATAACTCCTTCGATGATCCAATGGACCAGCCCCCTCACATATTTGTGTGGTCCTCCGTCGGGATTACCATCATATATAGATGGTTTTTTCTCCATCTCCTTTTGAAGTAAAGGACATTCAAACACATCATGTGTAAGCTTCTTACATTTCCGGCAAAAACCATGTAGGTTTTCATACTCCAACTTAACCCGGAGTAAATCTCCATTCAGCAACTCTAATTCCTGGTTAAAGATCAGAGAATTCGCAGTATTAAGTATCACTCGAATTTTTCCTTCATTAAAATCCATCACAACACATTCCCCAAGTTCCTCACCAATACTTCGGTAGAGTGAATCAACCCTGTAAATATCAGGGACACCAAGGATATGTATCCAGAAAATAATTGAAGATGGGTAATCCAACCGGGAATTCGGAGCCCATCGATCCAAGGTGGTCATCCACCTATAAAAAAAAGAACGCCCTTATAGCCAAAAGCTTCTCTAAATCGTCTTCCTTTTGAAATCGGAAACGAAATCTACCATTTCCGAGATTATATCCCTGAACATGTTCCGAACATGCCCATACCTGTGGCAAAACTGTAACCAATTGCTTGACTCCTGGCCCTTGAACCGTGAGATTCAATACCCGTCCTACCAAAGTCTTCTCAAAACTCTTGACAAGGGCCGAGTTGTCAAAGTTAGCTAACTTAAGTGGTGGAAGCTTTCACCTGTTATCTTTCGAAATTCCACCAGAGATCATGTCACTTTGTTTCGACATGTTCTTAACAGAAAAAGAGAGAGAAATTAGAAGCTGTGAAAAGCAAGAAAATTGGAGAGAATATGTGTACTGAATACCATACCAAATCACACCTATATATCGCCGCTGGGTATCCTTAAACGTTAGAATTGAAATTGGAAACTGGGATTTCCTCTTACCCCAAATGAACAGATCTAATCGCTTTTTCTGAAATAGAATCCTTCCATAAAACCCTGACTTTCCTTGTATTGAAATTCAATCAATAGGGTTGATAACATAATCTTTGAGAAATCTTAGCAATATATCTATCGATTGATACCTCCCAAACCAAACCGGTACATTAAAGAAACCGAGCACAAGAGTGAAAACCCTCCACCAGAAAAAGGAAATCATCAGAGACTAACTCTACATTCTTGTAAATCCGCTAGAAATTTTATTAAAACTCGCTGAAAATTAAAGTGTTTCTCTCCCCTTTCCTAGAGAGCATTCTCTCTCTCCCCTTGTTATAGCGTTTAATTTAGAATCAAATTATAAAGTAAATAAGTGAATTTTACAAAATATAATTTTCAGTTGAGATTGTATTGCTTTTTACTCTCAGATTTTAGACCGATGTAAAGTTATCTTTATTGATTTTTTTTGTAGACATTCAAAAATGTTTTTAACTGGCATCCTCATTTTCAATTTATTTCATGTTATGATCTCGTGGTATTTAATTTTATGTGTATGTAGAAATAAAATTGTTTCATTGTGAGATAGTATTTTGATTTATAATAGTATGTGTTTAGCTTTGATGGAAATAATTTATTTTTGTTATCTAATTAACCTGATCGATCAGAGTTTCAGGGGTTTATTACAAGTAATATTGTTCTTATTTCATCTTATTTTTTTTTACTTTCCTTCGAAATTGTTTTAAGGTGTCTCTTATGCGGTTTATAATTTTTAAATATTCATGTTGGTATCTTCTTTTAATGTTCTTTGTAAAACTTGGAAGTTTAGATTCTCGTCAGTTTCGTATTCCAAATTAGTCGTGTTCAGTATGCTCATACGCTAGAGTGTAAATGGTGGTAAATAAAAAAAATTCGACGAGAGGACTATTATGAGATAGAATAATAATTAATGGAAAAAGTAACGGTTAAAGTATTCTAGTGTAAAATTATCTATAGAAAGGGAGACCCTTATGTAGTAACAAAAGAATTTCCTCTTTTGGTTCCCACTTCTAATTGTCTTAGAAGGTTTGAATAGTGATACACTCAAGATTGGATAGATGTTTTGGAAACCATAACTGGTTCTTATCATTCTTAGCAAGTAATTAAGCATTCCTGAAGTTTAAAGACTCTGATCATAGGTCAGTGTTAATGAAGATGATGAAATCGCAAGAGTCATACAAATGGTATTTTAAGGCTGATAAAAAGATTGCTGACTGAACCTAAAGTAAATGAAGCTGCACGGAAGCTGTGGTTACTTAATAAATATCTAGGTGAATGCGTAGTGGTTGAGAAGCTAAGAATTTGCAGAAAAGCTTTGAGCAAGATGAAGAGAAGTTTAAATATTAACTCTAACACAAGGCTCAAAGAATTACATAATCAATTATAAAGAGAACAATCATCAATTGATACATGTTCTAATAGAGTTCACATGTTTAAGAAAGACGTAAGTATTGCATACAGAGAAGAAGATAATTATTGGAGTCATAAATGCATAATCAAATGGTTTAAAAGTGGGGATTGCAACTCAAAGTTCTTCCATGAAGCGGTAAAAGTAAAAGGAAGCAAAATAAGATTAATGAAGATTACATATAAGTATGAAAATATTTAAAAAAGGAAGCCTCTACTGGTAATGAACACTAGACTATTTCAACAACAATTTCACAAGCTCCAATCATCAATTGAATGTTTCTTATTTCTCCTTGATGCTAAGAAAAGTAAATGATGCGATGAATGATGGCCTAATAAGATCAATGAATCTAGATGAGATCAAAGCAACAATTTTTTCTATCAATCCGGGTAATGCCGTTGGAGTAGATGGCTTCATTGTATTTTTCTTTCAGAGAATCTGGAGTAGTATAGGGCCTCCCATCATTCACGAGCTGCAACAATTTTTAGAGACTATAGCTATGGCCCATGACTGGAATTATACTCTCATATGTCTCATACCCAAAAATCCAAATCCAGCCTCTGTGGCAGACCTAATATCAATAATCTTATGTTTATTTCTGTACAAGATAATCACCAAGATCATGATGAAAACACTTCAACCATTGTTGCCACACCTTATATCCCAGTCCCAGTCGACATTTATAGCGGATATAGTGATCATTGACAATATTATGATAGCTCATGAGGTTCTGCATTATTTAATAACACACCCAACCTTCTCAGAGACACATTTGGCCTTGAAGACATACATGTCTAAGGCATACAACCACATGGAATAACTTTTTATTATCAGACTGCTTATATAGATGGATTTTCATCAAAAATGGCTTCTTTAGATGGAAAAGTGCATCTCAACAGCTTCTTATTCTATTCTCATAAACAACAATCCACATGGCATGGTTTAGCCATAGAGAGGGTTGAGGCAGGGTGACCCTCTTTCCCCTTTTCTATTTGTCCTGTGTACAGAAGCTCTTATTCATCACATCCAAAGAGCCGAAGCAGTTGAGAATTATTGTTGTATTGCAAACTTCTATGAAGGTCCTTCTATTTCTCATTTACTTTTTACTGATGATAGCTTATTTGTCTGTCAAGCCTCAGTCTAGAAGTGATTACATCCAAAAAAGGTGCTAGATGGTTATTGCTCTGTCTCATGCCAAGTAATCAGTCTACAAAAATTTGCTTTTACCTTTGGAGACAAAGTGCATGATGATACTAAAGCTGCCATAAAAGTTTGCTTTAACATTATCAATGAAGGAAAAACATGTACTTATCTTGGCCTTCCATAGTGCTTCTTAAGATCAAAAGTTAAACTGCTCAATTTTATAAATGAGAAATTACAAAACAGAATATATGAATGATTTGCAAGATCCTTATCTCATGGGGGAAAGGAAATCATGTTGAAGGCCGTGGCCATGGCTTTATCAGTTTAAGCAGTGAGCTGCTTTAAGATTCCTATCACAAATTGCAAAAATATAACTACTGTCTTAGCAGACTTCTGGTGGTATACAATGGAATTGAAGAAGAAAATTCATTGGATTGCTTGGGAGAGATTGTGCTTATACAAAGAGGATGAAAATCTTGGTTTCAAAGATTTGAAAAGTATCAAGCTCTTTTAGCCAAAAATGCATGGACAATTCTAAAAGATCCACAATCTTTCCTCTCTAGGTTTATAAAGAGTTTATACTTTCCTTTGATTTTTTAGAATCCTCAGTAGGCTCACTGATATTACTCAGATTTAATNTTTAGTGGGCATTTATGCATGCTAAACTTGTATTATCTGAGCTCTTTCTTTGTAAAATTGGAACTTTCTAAGACTTTCAGGTGTTCGGGTCAAATTGGATCAAATGTGCTGAATTGCTATATAATTGGATGGAATCTGACTAAATGAAGTATTGAAGAACCGATCTGATCTCAGATTGATGAAACTGAAGAATTGAAGTCAAGATGA
>OVBE01005318.1:8327-21965 GCA_900406425.1 Iberis pinnata | reverse complement strand
AAACCTAACATTCAAACCTGGTTTCCCTAGGAAACCCTAAAACCTAACAAGTGAACTTCTCAGAGATTGCAAAGTATAAACAATACAAAATCATAGAAGAACACATAATAATATATTATAAAGGGTTCAGAAATCTTGTCCACAAAGGTTCATGATTCGTCTCCCAGGAATTCTCTCAGAAATAAAATAAAGATTTTGAAATAATAAAACTAAGCCACAAGGCTTTTATAGTTTAAAAGAAATAAAATAAAAATAAGAAATCTTGATAAATCTTGAAAACACATGTGCAAAAATATGGAAAATCTCCAAATTTCTCGCAGGAGACTGGATTGGTCGGTCTGGGGCTGGATTGATCGGTCTGGGTGCTCCGGGTAGGTCTGGACCGATCGGTCTGAGTTTTTCTGACTTTTCCAGGGAGTTTGGACCGATCGGTCTGGCTTGCACCTGCTTCATATGCGAGGCAGCTTGACCAGTCTTCAGTAAAATAGCCATAACTTTTGATTTCACCGATGGATCGACTTCAAACCACTTCCATATGAAATCTAACTCACATGGCTATCTTGTGTCAAAATGTCAGCTTCATCCATCAGTGGGAACATCTTCAAACGTTGGAAATATTCTGACCTTTCTGCCGGATTCTGCACCTGAATATGCCAATTTGCATCCAAAACGTCCCGAACACCTAGAAACCTGTAAAAATACCAATTTTGCAGAGAAAAGCTCAGATAATGCTGAATAGAAAGCATAAATGCTTACCATAAAGCGTTAAAATCGAGTAATATCAGTCCCTACAAGGACTAGACACGCATTCATGGTGGCATTAAAGACGAACTCAACCCCCATTTTCTTAACGCGTAAATGAATTTGTTGATAGTGGATTTCAAACTTTGGAGGACTGTGGTAACAAATTCAAATGTAAAGAACCACTAGATCATTTACGCAGAAGCTAATAAATACGTATTTAGATACATCTATTTTCTTTGTCACATTTGATTTATAGGCCATAATGATCTGATCTAATAATTCAAACTCTTAGTCGCACGCGATTACTCTCCCAAGTATGGATTTCGAGGCACCTATGTTATGGCTTTTCTCGACGCTGGCGGCAGCGAATCCCGCCGACGGCAGCAAATCCCGTTGGTGTCGCCTCTTTGGCTCTCTATTTTGCCTCTCTGTACGGTCTCTCTTCGTCTCTTCGTTTTTTTCTCGGATATGCGTTTAGCTTCAAGTCGGTTTGTCACATGGAAAGGGAATTTTCCAGTTGCTCCTATGCGTTATCGACTCCTCTCAACCTCCGCAAGACCATCGTCATAGCCTCTTCTCTACCGAGCTCACTCAACACCATATTATCGCCGAGGTCCCTGCTCCATGGGGTTTGGACCGTCGGAGACCCTTCTTACTCCGACCAAAAGTCTATGCTAAGGTAAATCTCACTCTTTGTTTTAAGAAAGAGATGCTTTGGACTGGATCTGGTTTAGGAAATGGTGTTGTGATACCATTGTTGACAGTATCTCTACTGCATTACTATCGGACAAAATTTTTCTCCCCTGACCCTTCTCCACCATGGGTGTTTCCGGTTGGTTTGGACTTCTTCATCGGTAAAGCGGTTTACCCTCGCTGGTGCTGCGCCGACCGCAACTGGTTCAACCGGAAAAAAATCATCCCGTTCATCTCTATGCTTCCCCTGCCTTGGTAAATCGGCTATATGTGTTTGTTTGGTTTGGATCGAATTTCTTCACCGGTAAAGCGGCAAGTTGTCGCCGCTGGTGCTGCGTCGACCGTTATCCTTCTACACGAGAGGTGATGGCATGTCGAAGTTTGTTTATGATAAGTCCAGAGTTCAGGAACAAGGTAAGTCTTCCCCTTTGGTTCAAGATGAAGACGCTTTGGTATGTTTTTGGCTTTCAAAAACTTCTTCCAGCCACCTATCCTTGCCTTGCCAAGTCCCCTCTCATTTCGCAATACTCACCAACCCGTTTTGGTCTCTTTGACCTCCATGCTCGGCGTGGATTCTCGCTGATCCGGTTGGAGATCGGTTACCTGAGAAATCTCTCTTTTAGCTTAAAGTTTGAGATGCCTAGGATAAGACTTGGTTTCCCAAACCATTGACTCCCCCATTTCTCCTTATGTCTAAGCAGTGTCCATCCAGATAGTTCAAATTCTGGAAAAACAAAGGTATTGCCATTAGTAATCGGTCAAGGAACCGATATGCTTATATTTGGGAATTGTCTGTCTCTCAAAGCCATAAATTGAAGGCTTAAATTTCCAAGGGATTATGATAAGTGGAATCACTTCTTTGCTAGAAGCTTCGACCATCTTCGGCACGATATTACCGTAGGTCCAAGAAGGTTATGGTTACTAGTTCTGGTTAAGCTATCATTTTCTTATGGATCACTGAGTTTCGAAGGCTCGTATCTTTGGTCTTTGTCACCATTGAAGAAAATCTTCTCTCTTTTGGTAAAAGGATTAGGATGGACCAAAGTTTTCGTACCGAAGACATGCATTTCAATGAGTTTAATCATCCTATCGTTCTTTGGATCTTTAGTTATTTTTCTACTTGTTACGGTTGTATTAAACTTAGTGCGTTTGTCGTATACGACCACATCTATGCTTGTGTAATCGCTTAATTATGAGATGAAAACATTGTGAAAAAAAAAAAAAAATTCAAACTATTAAATTAATTTTTTTGCATTTGTTGGAATGAACGTTGATCTAGTAAAAAATACAATAAAAATGACAACTATTAAACCATTAATTTGGTCATCTTTGATAATCCATACATTATTAAATGCTACATGGAACAACATTAAAAATTGCAAGTACATATGACTAAGTAGATCAAATTTCAGATTTCAATGAAATTAATAAATACACAGGAATTATTTATAATCAAATACTATATGGTATATTGTAATCTGTCACGATGAGGTGGTTTTGTCGATAAAGTCAATGACTATCGGTAATGCCAACTGGTTACACATGGTTCATCCATTTAATTAACTCGAGAACGAGTTAAGCAAAGAAGTACTTACATAATCACATGAGCGATTGAAAATTCAATTGGATTAACTCAAGCCGAGACTATACTATGGAGCAACAAGAGCGTAAAGTGAAGATTCTTTGCAATCATTCCTTGAGCAGCATGTTGAGCGAATCAACAAAATGTGATGGATGCGGTCAAGTAGGTGGCGAGATTATTTACTGTTGTGTATGCAATTTTCATTTGCATTTGGGATGCATCAAATTCCAAGAGGTTATCAACTATCCATGTCACTCAAGACATCCTCTCAAGCTTGTGCAGGCCGAATCAATCCAATTCACAGATGGTAAATGCCATTTTTGTCGTGAAATACTTAGTGGACCAACGTATACTTGTTCAACATGTAACTTCAGCATAGATTGGCGATGTTGGAGAAAACCACCACCACTTACTATCTATCAACCAAAGAATCACAACCATACATTCACCCTTATGGCCACAAAAGTCTCATTCACTTGTAATGCTTGTGGGATGGTTGGTAAACGTAATCCTTACGTTTGTGTTGAATGTAACTTCATGATGCATAAAAAATGTATTAAGTTGCCACGAGTCATAGAAATCAATCGTCATGACCATCGTGTTTCTCGTACTTTTGAGCTTGATCGTGGGGATTGGCAATGTGGAGTTTGTCGCGAAAAGATGGATTGGAGCTTTGGAGCTTTTTCTTGCTGGCGTTGTCCTAACTATGCAGTTCATTCAAAGTGTGCAACTAGAGAAGATGTGTGGGATGGAAAAGAACTCGAAGATGTGGCTGACAATGAAATTATTGAACCTCCATACAAGATAGTAGATGGAAAAGATATCAAGCATTTCCGTCATGGGCATTTACTCGAAATTGGTGATAATAAAGTTACCGATGATGCAAAGATGCGGTGCAATGGTTGCACCAAACCCATCGATTCTTATCCATTCTTCAAGTGTAAGGAATGTGGCGAGTTTATCATTCATGAAGTATGTGCTAATCTTCCACGGTTGAAACGAAATATTCTCCACAAATACAAGCTTAAATTAAAACTGGGCTCTAAATACATGGGTAGTAGCGAGTACACCAAGTGTAACGGTTGTTTTCGATTCTTCGATGGCTTCAAATACAAATGTACAGGGGGTTATTCTTTCAGTTTAGATTTGCAGTGTGCTTTAATTTCTGAACCATTTGACCATGAACTACACCCACATCCCTTATACCGCACCACGACAGAGCCTAAGACTTGTGGAGCATGTANCTGTATAGTTTGCGAGTTTGCTTTGGGTATGGAGTGTGCCACTTTACCAAGAAAAGTGAAACATAGATGCGATGATCATGATCTATCATTGTATCATGGCATAGGTAACTCGAAAGGTCATTTGTGGTGTGATATATGCGAGACAAAGACTGATCCAAGTGTATGGTATTATGGCTGTGAGGATTGTGGGGTCACTCTCCACATTAACTGTGTACTTGGCGACATGAATTACTTCATTCCTGGGAGATTTTACAAAAAATTTGAACTAGTATCAAACGCTGGTATGACTAGACCTTTTTGTCTAGTTTGTGAAGAGCGTTGCATGTTCCCTTTCGTTCTTAAAGCTAGTCTTATTTCAGACTCAACTCTTGTATATGTTTGTTCAGTGGAGTGTTTAGAGGTTGTATCATCACACTAGTGATATTTGGGATTTGCAGAAAACGTTTATCATGTCACAACCCACCAACCTCCTATCTTCTGAAACAATAAGGTATATCGATGTGTTCCCATCATATCTTTTTTTCTTTCTTTTATCTTTTCATGTGTTTGAAATACCTCTATAATCTGATTTTTGTCTGTATTATGATCCTATTGAAACTTGTGTTAGCTAGGGATCTATTTGCTATGTAATGCACCAGCCCTTTTTTCTTTTATAATAATAATTTAAAACATTTCTCTTTAGTCAATAAACTTTTTAAGAGTCTTGATTCATCGTCCGGAACCAGCAGTGGCAAGAAAAATCCAAGGAAACGTCCATCTTCTTGGACAAGGAAAAACCAGAAGAAATCTATGGCTGATTTAAATCCAAAACCAGACTCTGCTAAAGATCTTAGAGCTCTTCTTTCAGCAATAAGGAAGGGGTCAGGAGAAGAGTGCTCTCCTTCTAAATCACTCAAAACCACTGCTACGGTGATCCCGGAGAAGGGATTGCTGCCATCCCAATAGGTGTTTTGAGTTGGAATTGTCAAGGGTTGGAGAACCGTTGGACAATTCGTCCCCAACCGTTGGACAATTCGTCAGCTTCAGGAGATGCGGAAACATCATTTCCCTGATATTTTTTTTCCTCATGGAGACAAAAAAAGTTCAGCCGAGTTTGTCTCTAACGTTTTTCTTGGGCTTGGTTACGACAAATTCAAGGTGATAGACCCGGTGGGTCGAAGTGATGGTCTAGCTATTTTTTTGGAAATATTGTTTAGATATTGATTTTCATTATGAGGACAAGAATCTTCTGGATATGAAAGTTACATAATCTACTTGTTCTTGGTTTCTCACTTGTGTTTACGGGGATCCGGTACACAAGATGAGGAAAAAGGTGTGGGAAAGACTCTCACGGATTGGTGTTACAAGGAAGGGGCCTTGGTGTATGATGGGCGATTTCAACGCGATTCGTTCAAATGAAGAAAAGTTGGGTGGTCCTCCTAGGAACCTATCGTATTTCACAGATTTTAGTAAAATGGCAATTCAACCAAACTCAATGAGCTGAATGAGTACTAACCTAGCTGGGTAGTCTGGTCAGCTAACACTCAAGCTTAGTAAACTAAGCAATGAAGTAGATTACAGGTGAAACCTCACCAATTAAAAGGTGCAACGAAGGCGTGTGTCTTTTCATATGAAAAGGTGTCTTGACCAAATGTCACATCTTTTCACATGACGTCTATTCGTCTCCTATAAATAGAGACTCCTCCATTCATTTTCATAATCCATCAGTTTTTCCGATATACAAAAATTCAGAATAGGAATAAATTTCATATTGTATAAAGAAAAATAAAAATTCACACCATAAAGTTCCGATGATACTTCGTTCCAAAGTCTCGGGAGTATTCATTGATACTAAGGTCTATAGGCTTTATTAAGAGTACAACTTAATAAAGACGCTTAACGGTTGTATCCTGAAATTCTGAAATTGCCGTAAACCGTCGTACTACGGAAAATTTTTAGAATTAAGGAAAGAGTTTCGACTCGACTTCGTTAGTTTTAAGATTTTAACGTTTTAAACTCGGTTTTAACGAAATCTTGTTTAACGGTCCCTACAAGATCAACACTTGCAAGCATCATTTTCACCATTACGCAAGCTGGAAGCCTCATACTGATTCTTTGTTAGCGGTGCAACACCAAAGATAAAAGTCTCAGTTTTAGTCGAATCGCCAGAAAGCTCAAGTCCGGATACATTTTGCAACTGTAAAAATAAATAAAAACCCATCAGCCTCCTAAATGCTTACAACTTAACATTATTAGAAATAGTGTTGGTGATTTTTTCCTAAGAATGAGATACAAGCAAAGACCATCATATGTTCGGCCTTCTCCGGCTAATTCAGATTGAGGTATCATTGTTTCCATAATAACAGTTCAATTTTACTGATGAACCAAGATGGCTATTTGCTTTTAAAGTCATTAAATGATAGACAAATCTAGATCTTTAACAACCAAAAAGAATACATATTAGATAAGCTACATTAACTTGTATATTGCAAAAAGGTTCAATACTAAAAATCATACGTTCATATCAATGTCGTGTTTAGGGTTATAGAGACTTAAGACGATTTTTAAAAATAAGGGACTTGAATATTAGTTAAAAAATAAGTAAAATCATATATTCAACAGAAAATATATTTATGATAAACATTTATTCTAAAAAAATGAAGACACAATTTTTCTTCCTTTGTACAATAAATTTTCTAGAACAGATGAGAGAACAGGAGGTAGCGGTGGTCTATCTCCCGATTCGTTGGAGTTTGGTAATTGGATTAATGATCTAGCACTAGTTGATATGGGTTTTAAGGGAAGTCATTTTACTTGGAAACGGGGCAGAAGAGAAGAGACATTTGTGGCGAAACGTCTTGATATGGTCCTGTGTTGTCCTCACGCGAGGCTCAAATGGGCCGAGGCTTCCGTCAGGCACCTCCCCTTCCTATCTTCTGTTCATGTTCCACTATACATTCAGCTTGTTCCAAATCCTCACACGGACCCGAGTCGGAGACCATTTAGGTTCGAGGCCGCTTGGTGAAAGCATGATGGTTTCAAAGATTATTAGTAGCGTCATGGGATCCTACAATAGAAACGCCGAAGGCTTTACTGTTGCTAAGCCGTAGACTTAAAAAGTGGAACAGAGAAGTCTTTGGAGAAGTTTCGAAAAGAAAGGAAAAAGTGTTAGAGAAATTGGCACGGGTACACCTTCAGCTAGAACATGTTCGGAGCAACGATTTGCTTGTGCAGGAAGGTAACCTTTCAAAGGATTTTGATGATATTCTTGAACATGAGGAACTTATTTGGTTTCAAAAGTCAAGGGATAAATGGATTACACAAGGCGACCGTAATACGAAGTTTTTTCATACTTCAACCATCATTCGAAGAACGAGAAATCGAATAGAGATGTTGGAAAATGACGAAGGGAGTTGGGTTACAGACCCTCAAGAGCTGGAGAGTTTAGCTCTAAACTATTACACACGTCTTTATTCGCTGGATGATGTGAGTAGTGTGGTTGAGAAACTGTCAGAGGCTGGTTTTGAGCCGCTTACAAGCTCTGAAAAGAGGAACTTAGAAGCTTGTTTTACTCCTGTGGATGTTGAGAATGCAGTGAGATGTATGGGGAGTTTCAAAGCTCCGGGTCCGAATGGCTTTCAAGCGGTTTTTATCAACAGAATTGGGAAGTGGTTAAGGATTCGGTGATTAAGTTTGCATTGGACTTTTTCGCATCTGATTCCTTGCCGAGTGGAGCCAATGATGTGTTGATAGTGTTGTTACCGAAAATCAACAAACCAGATCGGATCATGCAATATAGGCCGATTAGTTTATGTAATGTGCTCTTCAAAGTGATTACTAAGATGCTCGTTATACGATTAATGAGTGTCATTTGGAAGCTTATTGGTCTCTCAAACAAGCTTCATACTAGGGAGACTTAGTACGGATAATATAGTCATTGTTCAAGAGGCAGTTCACTCTATGCGTAGAAAAAAAGGAAAAAGGGGATGGATGTTGTTGAAACTTTACTTAGAGAAAGCTTATGATAGATTACGATGGGACGTTCTCAAGGATACCCTTTGTGTGGCTGGGTTACCTAGTATGTGGGTAAAATGGATAATGGAGTGTGTGAAGAAACCATCAATGAATCTACTCTTGAATGGGGAGAAAACACATAGTTTTGTGCCGGCGAGGGGGCTTAGACAAGGTGACCCGCTCTCTCCGTATTTATTTGTGCTATGTATGGAAAGATTGTGTCACCTAATAGATACGGCGGTGGGTCGAGGGGACTGGATACCGATCACTATTTCTAGAGGAGGGCCAAAATTGTCACATCTTTATTTCGCGGATGATCTAATTCTTTTTGACGAAGCTTCGGTTTCACAAATCCGAGTTGTTCGTCGAGTCTTAGAGAGGTTCTGCTTAGCTTCAGGTCAGAAAGTAAGTTTGGAGAAATCTAAAATTTATTTTTCTGATAATGTTAGTAGACAACTTGAACAAAAGTGGAATTGGTATTACTCGTGATCTTGGTAAATACTTAGGTATGCCCGTCCTACACAAAAGAATGAATAAATATACATTTGGAGGAATCATTCAACGAGCTGCATCTGAACTTACAAGCTGGAAAAGTAAGACGTTGAGTCTAGCTGGAAGATTAACACTTTGCAAGGTTGTGTTAGCCTCTTTACCAGTGCTTGCTATGAGCTCTATAGTGTTACCGGCGAGCACTTTGAATCATCTTGATAAGATTATGCGGTCCTTTCTCTGGGGATATGATTCAAGTTCGAAAGTTAATCACCCAATTGCATGGTCTAGAGTTTTTAAGACTAAAGATGAAGGAGGTCTCGGTTTGAGGACATCAAAAGAAATGAACCTAGCTCTTGTGGCAAAGCTCGGCTGGAGATTGCTCACCGAGACTGATGGGTTGTGGTCACAAGTTTTGAGAGCAAAATACAATGTGAAAAGTATTCATGAAGATGATTGGTTTATACCGAAGGGGACATGGTCCAGTACATGGAGAAGTATTATGCTGGGATTTAGTGAAGTGATCTCTAAGGGTTTGGGCTGGGTGCCGGGTGATGGAAGAACGGTATGTTTTTGGACGGATAGATGGCTGAGTAAGGATAGTTTAATCGTTAATGCGATTATTGATATTCCCCAACACTTATTGTTGCGTAAAGCTTGTTTCTTTTGGGATGAGGGAGTAGGATGGAACTTGTCTCTATTGAATTTGTTCCTTCCTGAACACGTAGGCTCATGAGTGTAGTTCTTGATAGTTTTATAGACTCTAATGATAGACTCACATGGTGTGGTAATTCGAATGGAATGTATACTCCAAGCTTTGCATATGCGATGTTGACCAAGGAAGTTTTAATTGGTCCAAACTTTAATGTTATCTTCAAATTGATATGGAAATTGAATGTCCCTAACGTATTCGTCTCTTTCTTTGGAGAGTGTTGCATCGTTCCTTAATGACTAATAAGGAGAGGTATCGACGTCACTTAAGTGGGACTGAGATGTGCCAATTATGCAGAGGGGAAAGTGAATCTCTGTTACATGTTCTTAGAGATTGTCCGGCGGCATCGAGGTTATGGCGAAGACTTGTATCTCCCTCAGGTTGTTGGTTTCTTTCACCTTTCTTTCTTTGATTGGTTATACTTGAATATGGTATCTACAGAAAAAAGAGTTGAAGGCAGTTGGGTAGAGTGTTTTATTTTCACTTTATGGTGGATATGGAAGTGGAGATGTGGGTATGTCTTTGGTGAGAAAGGCAAGTGCTATGACAGAGTAAGCTTCATTCGAAGACTAGTAACAGAGAATCACAAAGAGAATGTGCTTATGAGCTCGGTTTTAAATCAGGGGGCATTTGTTCAGAAGATGATTTCTTGGAAAAAACCAGAGCAAGGATGGGTTAAGGTTAATAGATATGGTGCGGCAAAGGGTAATCCCGGACGAGCCACGGCTGGAGGGGATATTCGTAATGACGAAGGAGAATGGTGCTTCGATTTCTCACTAAACATTGGATTTTGTTCGGCTCCCCTAGCCGAACTTCGGGGCGTGTACTATGGCTTGTATTTGGCTTGGGAGAAAGGATTTCTTCGCGTGATTTTAGAGATTGACTCGGGGTTGGTTTTTGGTTTTCTTAAGGCAGGGATTTTGGATTCTAATCCCTTGTCTTTCTTGGTGCGATTGTGCCAAGGTTTCATTATTAGGGACTGGTTAATCCGTATTGTGCATGTGTATAGAAAAGCAAACGAGCTTGCAGATGGTTTGGCGAACTATGTTGTTTCCTTACCAGTTGGATTTACGTTATTTGATTTTGTTCCAGATTGATTGCTTTCTTTTTTGACGGATCATATCTCGGGTACTTTGTACCCCAGACAAGTTCGGTTGTAAGTTGGTTTCATTTTAAATAAATTTGGGAGTATTTTACTCCCTATTCACACCAAAAAAATAAAATAAATTTTCTAACTAAATATTCATAATTAATGTTCCGAACAAATTCTCTTTTTATAAATATGATGACTAAGCCATTCGATATTTCTTGTGACATAGTTTATCGTACATAAGATTTTATCAGATTTAATTTTGAAAAAATTATTTCTGCAAAGGCAAATGAAACTAGAATCCTAAACAATATCTGATATGCAATCCAAGAGTTTAGAAAACAAACTTCCATTCATTTTAAAAATTCAACACTTCAACGAGCCATTTGCATTCTTTTGGCAAAGGTTATCTCATAATTGTTATTTCGAGAAACAAATCATTCTTAATAATATATGAATGGTCTAAGTGCTTCAAAGATGTTTCAAGATTAGTATAATTTTATAATTATGTATTTATTATTCAATTTTATAAATCTTTAAAAATCATGGTCCGCACATAGTGCAGATAAAATCCTAGTATTTAATAATGGAAACAAGAAGGTTAATTTTTAAAAATATCATCTTTTTTTATAATAAATTTTGAATCTATCAAAACCATTATTAAATGAAATATTTAAAAGAAACACGAAGAACTTATCTTTGATTTTTTATAGCTTAACATAAAATCATCATAATTTTTCTCTCTCTAAGATATCATTAAAAATTTGTAATTTTCAAAAGTATCGCAATACTAAAATTAAACTTTTAACTTTTAAAATTAAACTCTTCATCCTAAAATGTAAACTTTAAACCTTAAACCTAAGATACAAAACTTAAACAATAAAATTTAAATTCTATTTGTTAGTGTTTGTACATATTTATTTCAAAATCAAATTTTTATTGACAGTTTTAAAAACAAAAGTTGTGATTCTAAATTTAAAACTAAAACTAAAGTAGTATTTTATAGAATATCTCAAACACAAGAATGTCTAGCTTACTAATTGATAAGTAAGGTATACCTTTTTTTATTTTTGCAACGATAAGTAAGGTATATTAGAACAAAAAAAAAGTAATGTATATGGAATCTAATCGACAAACAAAAACACGAGAAAAGGAACCACTATTTTTTTTCTTTTTCTACATTTTGTTTTGTAACATTTTTCTTTTTTTGTCAAACATTTTGTTTTGTAACATGGAACACTACTTTAACAAAAGAAAAAGAAAAATTGCATTAAAAATTTCCAAATATATTTTATAAACTTTTTAAATCTTAACACTTTTACAATTTTATATTCTCATACTATAACATTTTTTTAAAAGCTATGAAATTCACTATTTTTGTGCAAATTGTATAAAAATAATGACGTGTTATGATAACATGACATTAATGTACCATATCGTCATATCATCTTTTTTAAAAACATATAAACATGAAATTATTAAAAATATTAAAATAAAATAAAATTATAATGTGATATGATGACATGACATTAGTACCATGATGATGAATAGAAAATAACAACTTTTGCTGTCTATTTTGTAAAATTTATTAGTTTAAAAGTTTCAAGTGCTTGATCAAAATATGAAGAGATTGTATGAGAATCGCCATTTTGGAAGTTGAAACGAATGAGAGAATATTGGAGATTTTTTTTTGTTGGATGAAGTAATGTCGGTTACCGAAAAATATGGTGGGTAATGGTATATCCGATTGGGCTTATTGAGTTTGTTATAAGAATTCTGCCCATCTATATTAAACAATTAAGCAATTTAAATATTCGATAATAATAAATTTTTAATCAGATTATAAAAAATAATCAATGTATAAAAAATAAAATATATATATATATATATATATATATAATAAATACAATTATAAAATTTATTTTAACAAATTATATACTCTATTTTTACTATTAAATACAAATATACTTTGATTAAACAAAACAAAATTTAAATTTATGGTTATATTATATTACAGAATTTAATATTAAAAATGAAAATAATTTTTTGATGACAAAAATTTATTATAAAATTATTATGCCTTCAATAACTTTTAATATCAAATAAAAAATTTATTAAATAGACATTTAATAACTTAATATTTTAAAATATAAATTTTAAAATATATAAATTTACATTTACAAGATTATTAAAAATAAATTCTATTTATTGCGCGGATACCTAGTTTTAAAAGTTAAAAATGCAATTTTTTTAAAAAGTAAGCCAAATACATTTCCATAAATATTCCTATAATTAAACATGTTGTAATATTTAATGCGTTGAGAGAACGAAAGGTATATACCGGGTCCGACAATTAAGAGATCCAAACTATAAACTTGTGATATTCAGTAGTTTTGAATTCACAAAATAAAAATTCAAGCCAATCCCAAACTTACTAAATATGGAGCAACACAAGGGTAAAGTAGAGATTATTTGCAATCATCCTTTAAGCTACACAGATTTGGTTCATACCATATCAAAAAAATGCAATGGATGCGGTCAAGGAGATGGCAATGGTATTTATTGTTACCTATGCAATTTTAATGCGCATTTGCAATGTATCAACTTCCCACAAGTCATCAACTATCCTTGTCACACTAGACATCCTCTCAAGCTTGTTTCTGCCGAATCAATTCAACATCCAGACGGTAGATGCCATATTTGTCGTAAAGAACTTAGCGGCCCGGCTTATGATTGTCCTACATGTAATTTCAGCATAGATCCGGTCTGTTGGAAGAATCCGCCACCACTTACTATCTATCAACCAAAGAGTCACAACCATACATTCAACCTTATAGCGACAAAAGTCTCATTCACTTGTAACGCATGTGGGGTGGTTGGTGACCGTAATCCTTACATTTGTCTTACATGTAACTTCATGATGCATCAAGAATGTATTGATTTGCCACGAGTCATAGAAATCAATCGTCATGATCACCGTATTTTTCGAACTTATGAGCTTAAACTCGACGGTAAGCAATGTGGAGTTTGTCGTAAAAAGGTGGATTGGAGTTTTGGAGCCTTTTCTTGTTGGCGTTGTCCTAATTATGCA
>OVBE01005317.1:0-21968 GCA_900406425.1 Iberis pinnata | reverse complement strand
CTAATAACCATGCCCGTATAATTCTACCGAAAATCGGGCATTATAACGGTAAGCGTATAACGACTAAGTATGAGAACCTAACCTTTAAAGAATAGTAATTAAAGACTTAAATGAAACATTATAACTAATAATCACTAGTCCCACCTTGGTTTTGCAGGTGCTAATCGCAAAACACAAACATAACCTAGACTCACCTTTGCCTTGATTATTTGCGGAAGATTGGACTTCGAGTTTCTCGGGGCTATTCTCCTAGCACCTATGGAACATCCCTACGTTTTATTTTGATATTTTCTGTGTTTTTGGTGTGGGAAATAAGTGAATGGAGGCTGAGTATTTATAGGGTCGAATTAGCTTGGTCATGGGACACATGTCTTTGCCTAAGATCATGTGTTGCCACCAAAGGATAAGTGGTGCTCCCATGACACCAAGCTGTCTCATGAGCTGAAACACGTCATTGGGGACACTAAGAGAAGTCTAAGAGCTGCCAAATCAATCTGGAGGTGGAGGATTGATGCCACTCTTGGCTCCCACAACAACACTTGTCTCCATGGACACTAAGATGGCATAATTGGGCAACATGTGGACAATGAGGTGGAAGGGAATCAAGATCACGACATGGACTGTTGAAACCACTTCCTTGAGGTGTAATAGAATCATCCTAAGTCAATCTAAAGTAGCCAACAATTCTAGACATGAGGCACACTCCAAAACAGCCACTTGTCTCCAAAGACACTAATTATGATTTCATTGGTTTAGGCAAGCACGAGGTGTAGCCATGGCTTGGAGAGCTACTGTGGTGTTGACAGCACTTCCTTGACTCAATCTTATCATCCTTGAGTTGTCCTAAACTCGTGGATGTCTTCAAACCAAGACACTTGGTCCAATTAGATTCTAACACAAAGTGAGGTGCGTAGCACCTTTGACGTGCTTACGCTTTCCACACGCTAGCACATACTTTGCACATGCTGGCTGTTTCTCTCCACACTCATTACACACACCTATGTGTATCTAAGAAGCTCAGTCACCGAGCTTCTTACCAAAGGCTAGCTCTTGAGATCGCAAATCGGGTCAGTCGAGCGTTACGGTTCCATCCGTTTGAACCTTGACGTGCTTAATTCTAATCTTTTTGTCTCAAATTCTACAATATGATTTATATCCTTAAATGAATAATTATCATCCATATTATATTTATCCTTAACCTTGGATATGATCTACATGCCTTTGGCTTACCCGCAGCCTTACTTGAACGCATTCGGGTCGAACTATAACTAAGTCACCATCCGATTGACCTTATCGGGAAATACAATCCTCTTTATTATTTTCCATTCTTTCTTTGGGTTATAGATACTCTAAGATCTCTTGATGATTCACCATTAATTTTGGTTCGAAGTCTTTCATCTTTGCTACTTGGCCTTATACACCATTTATAGGCTATGGTTCCTTCCAATTAGTCTTGGCCAACTTCTTTTATTTTCTTGGATACTTTTAGATCTAGATGAGGGTCATTACAGATATAACGATGCATTATTTAGAGGGAGATGCACACATCTGGTGGTTGGATGCTTCTGCTAGAAGGCACATCAACACCCGGGGTAAATTTGTGGAAAAGTTCAGGGAGAAATACTTCCCTCAAGAAGCGTTTGATAGCTTGGAATGTGCATTCCTGGAGTTGTACAGACGGAATTTAACCGTCTTAAAAGTATGCAGGGCGTGAGTTAGATGATGAGAAGGCCCAAGTTCGCCAGTTTATGAGGGGACTTAGGATCGAAATTAAGAACCGTTGCATGGTTCAAAACTTCTCTTATGTCGGGCAATTGGTTGAAAAGGCTGCAATGCTCGAAGCTGGGATGAATGAGGAAGAAATTATGCTGGGTAAAGAAGTGACCATGATGCACGGTCCTGTTGTGAACAAATCTGGGAGTAAAAAAAATAAGTTCGAAAAGTCTGGAGGATCAGGCAAGTTCAATGGAAGGAAACCATGCCCTAAGTTTGGAAAGGGTCACAATGGTGAGTGTTGGGTTGGATCTAGGGCGTGTCGTCGATGCGGAAGATTGAACCATCAAGTTCGAGACTGCCTAGAAAAGGATCCCAAGCCAGCTGGTCAAGGAAAAGAGAATACTCCAAAGGTGTGCTATCACTACGGTGAAGAGGGACACATCAAATTGTACTATCCCAAGTTGGTGTTGCATACTGAAAAACCGACAAATGAAGGTTTGCTACCACCACCGAAGAGGCAAGCCATAATGCCTAGGGTGTACTTGGTGGTTGAGGAAGAAGCGGGACCGAGCACAACTGTTAAGCCGATCACTGGTGAGTTCCTATGA
This sequence comes from Iberis pinnata, assembly GCA_900406425.1. Lineage (NCBI taxonomy): Eukaryota > Viridiplantae > Streptophyta > Magnoliopsida > Brassicales > Brassicaceae > Iberis > Iberis pinnata. The sequence continues at coordinate 19,644 of OVBE01005317.1, read as the reverse complement.
CTCATCCTTTAAAAATATATAAGTAAAATGTGCTTGAATAAATAAATTGAATGGAACCTTAGCATTTTGGGTGAATGTGTAGGGACCATAAATATGGGCGGTATGTCAACCCATATACTGTTTGATTCGGGAGCGACTCACTGTTTTGTGAGTCCGTATCTGGTTAGTCCAGGATTTCAGAAGGAACCTAAATTTGAGCGTGGTTTGGTTAAATCCGCGGGAGGCCAAATCATGGAAACATCTAGGAGGGTATTGAACGTACCGGTGGTGATAGATCGATTGATTCTTCCAGACGATCTGATAGTTTTCCCCGTGAAGTCATATGATGTAATCCTCCGCATGGACTGGTTGGGGAAGCACAAGGCGCATGTAGACTGTCATCGAGGCAGGGTGAAGTTCAAAGCTGATGAAGGAATATTGGATTATCAAGGAATATGTCCAACTATTGGAAGTCTTGTGATCTCAATGATCCAAGAAGAAAAGGTGGCCAACAATGGTTGTGAGACGTATCTAGCAACTATTTAGACTGTGGAAGTTGGACCGGATGCAGAATTGGGGAACATTCCAGTAGTGCACGAGTTTGAGAATGTATGCCAAGCACTGACTGGTTTTCTACCGCATCAAGATGATCCGTTCACTATTGAACTTGAACCAGGGACAACACCACTATCCAAAGCGCCTTATCGGATGGCACCGGCTAAAATACCAGAGCTTAAGAAGTAGTTAAGCGAACTGATGGAAAAAGGGGTTTGTGCGACCAAGCAGTTCACCTTAGGGCGCACCAATCTTGTTTGTAAAGAAGAAAATTTGCAATTTCAGACTGTGCATCGATTATCATGGACTGAACATGGTGACTATCAAGAATAAGTACCCACTACCATAAATTGATGAGTTGTTGGATCAGTTGAGAAGTGCAACATGGTTTTCGAAGATAGATGTTGTTGAGGTCAAAAACAGCCACGACGAAATAAACGTATAAAAAGCTTTCACAGAGATGTTAATCACACGGTCCGAATATTAAATCGCACTAGTTGTATCATCCCGATCAATGGAACAATCTGCAAGACTTCCGAAAAGATCTCGTACATTCATCTCGCCATTTGACTAGCTGAGTCTCGTACACTCAATGAAATAAACTAATTAAGCTGCAATACTTCTGGAAGATCATAAGGAATATGTTTCGGAAGAATAGGCTAACAATCATCATATAGCTAAGCGATAATCTCTGTACTCTTTTGTCTGTAGTTGAGAAGGTTTTTCCCCACCGAGGTTTCCTATCACTAAGGTTTTAACGACGCAAGATAATCCGCTTACGCCCAATGTTGGGGGAAAAGCTAGCGTACTCGAATCAATGTCCAAGAAATACGAAAGACCTGAACATATATGTTTCGGAACAACAACAAGCAAATCGCGGCCTTCAAACAAGTTCAGTTCGCCAACTGGCGAGCTGAACTAAGCATGTTCAGCTTGCCAGTTGGCGAGCAGACTTCATCTGGTGACCTGAATTGTATGGCTGAATTCATCTGGCAAGTTGAATTCATCTGGCAAGCTGAACTGGCAAGCTGAACCGGCGAGCTAAATTTGTCTAGCGAGCTGAACTAGCCAACTGGCGAGCTGACTTCGTCTCGAACCTATCATCTCTCGTTTCATATCAATCCAAGCTTCCGTTGAGATTCTGCAACAAAAACCGTAAAACTCGCATAAGTCTCGAATTAATCACATAATTTGGTTATTCTGAACACAGAAGTCACCACGTCTATACGATTATTTCCTACGAATTTTGAAAGAATTGTGAAATATTTTCGTATGGATTTGATCGTATAAAACGATAACGGCTAACTTAAATGCGACATTATCTCGCTTATTCGGTCAATATACTATTCTGAAAAGTTTCAATCATATCATCGTGCGAAAGCTTGGTTCTCCGATGAGAATCGTATAAATTTCCTAAACCGTAAAACGGCCCAACAAGGCCTAAAACACGATAACGGTCCACTTGCAATTCTAGATGAGAATTGAGCCCAAGCGTAATGACGGTCAAAGCTTATCCTATAAGCCGTGAAGAAAATGGAAGAAGTTCAAAAAAGAAAGATTTCCGTAGAAGAATAAAATGGAAAATGAAGACCGCCCATTGGAGCCTATATAAGAGAGATGAAAAAGAAGAGCAAACACACGTTCAATTATCCACACCGATATACTTAGGGCTTTATACATTTTTCCATTCTTGCTAGTGAGTTGTGACTCAATTAGGTCATTCACATTCTCCGTTGTTAGTTCTAGGATATTTCACCGACAGTTCTTACGGTCGTGGCTATCACTTGATTGTAACACGTTCACAAGATTTGGAATAAGACTTCTTTCGCCCTCTTTCATACTTTTAATTCGTATTTTATTGTTATTGATCGTGTTCATATCTTTTCGCGTTTGACTCACAGAAATCTGAGATCTATGGAAAATTAGAGAGAAGAAAATCGAGGTTCTCTCTGATTTTCCTTAACTAACTTAAATTAGACAGTGGAAATTTTGGTTCCCACAATTTGGCGCTAGAAGGAGGAGGCAAGATATTTCTTTTACATCAAATAACAAGTTCATACATGGATACTGAAAGTCAAAACGACCAACCAGCTCATGACAGTGTTACACTGAACAAAAACGTTGAGCAAAATCTGCCAACGAACGTCACCGCATTCAAGCTGATACAAACACTGCACCGTTCAAGGAGATTAAGAAGATTTTTTGGCTCTCGAAAAGAAGTCGGAAGAACAGGATAAGATGACAAGCTCTCTCACAGAACAATTCAAAACCCTAACTGCAAAGAAAAAACCATCTTCCCACGCGAAACAACCAAGCTCTGCTCGACATAATGTAAAACGCGCAAAAGGAACCGTCTGGAAAAATATGAGGAGACAACTCCTCATGCGATGCTGAAAACCACTAACAGCCTTCTGCCTCTAGATGATTAAACAGAAGAGAACAATGCTGAGCGACTTAACTTGGAACCCAACAAGCAGTCCGACTCTTCGGAAGAGGACGCAAGCGTGCACCCAAAGAGAAAAAGCAAACGCTCGGCCCGGAAAGATCATCAGTTTGACAAACCCATGATAGAGGAAGAAGAAGGCTTGGAACATCCGTGACAAATGCCGACAACTTCCAAAAGCCAATTACGATTTGACTTCAACGAAATTAACGATCTCTGCGATTACATTGCAAAAACCAATGCCAAAGTTTAGGCGGTAAAATCACATATTCATTATGCTACCAGCGCGACACCGGAAGTCGAGCGAATCCTCGAGGAAGCTTAGAAAATACTGTTTATGGTGTGTATAACTAAGGCTCGGATCTCTGACACCGGTAAAATCAAAATCCCTATGTATGATGAAACCACCGATCCGAAAGCACACCTACAAACCTTTCGAATCGTGATGGTGAGGTCCAAACTTAAGGAGCGTGAAAAGGATGTAGACTTCTTTTCATTTTCGTCGAACTCCTCTAGGGAGCGACTCTTGAATGATTTTCTTGATTAAAATGCAACTCCATCGGAAACTTTTGACATCTCTCTGCGAAATTCCTCAAACAATATTCCATGTTCATGGATAGGGAAACTTCAGATGTCGACCTGTAGAACATGGCTCAAAGGGAAGATGAATATCTCTGAGAATTCATCAAACGATTCAAGATCATGATATCAAGAGTCGACGGGATAAGCGATAAGGTAGCCGTAGACGTGCTCCAAAAAAAATCTTTGGTATAAGGCAAAATTAAGAACGTAGATAGCCCTCGGAAAACCGTGTTTATTCCAGGATACTCTCCATAAGGCCACAAATTTCACCACCATCTAAGAAGAGATGAAAGTTCTTCTGCTGAAGCATAAATCAGCAAAGGCATATGCGAAAGACGCTCTAGCGGAGCAGAAATGAAAAAGAAAAACTCTCGTAACGACAAGTACGTCTATCATGAGTAAGAGGACCTTCAGGGAGCGCATAACTATGCCATTAACCCGCCAGCTGAACGAGGAAGATCATTGGGAAACACTTGGACTCGAAGCATCTCTTACAATGAAAACACCTTCTGCGAGTTCCACCAAACGAAGGGTCACTCCACAGCGAACTATAAAGTTCTCGGAGCAAGACTAACAGCAAAACTAATCACGGGGGAGATGTCAGAAATATCCAGTGTAAACGATCTCATCAGAGAAGCTAACCGACCACCTAGGTCCGACCAAGCACCGCAAGGTAGCAACGCACCCCAGGGTCCCCGAGCGGAAAGAAAGCGCGGAAAAGAGCATGATGACAAAGTCACTGAGGTCAATCGTTGTAGAGTAAACATGATAATCGGAGGAATCACATTATTATCATGACAACGTCTCCGCATTACAAGTGTATCATTGCAAAGCTGAATCGAGTGCCAACTGGCCCGATCACCTCCTCTTCACATCTTCTGATTCGCCGAATAATGCAATTACTTTAAGGGATAGTGAAGTTGTCGCAATCGATACCCCTCATAGCGACCCTCTCGTAATTGATCTCGTCATAAGAAACCTCGAGGTCGCAAGAGTCCTCATACACACAGGAAGTATCATAAATGTGATCTTCCGAGATACGCTATACATGATGGGAATCAAATTGTCCGAAGTCACGCCCACACCTAAAACCACTCACTGGTTTCTCCGGCACAACAACCATGACTCTCAAATCAATTCAACTTCCGGTTGTAGCAAAAAAAAAGTCACCAAAATCGTCGATTTCGTGGCAGTCGACCATCCCGCCATCTATAACGTAATCGTCATAGTTCCTTGGATAAACTCCATGAAAGCGGTCCTATCGACTTACCACTTAGGAATCAAGTTCCTGATGCCCACGGAACATCCACAATCTGGGGATGTTAGAAACAAGTGAGACTATGCTTCCGAGCAGAACATCCACAATCTGGGTCACAACGACACCAACAATCGGACCCTAACGAGCAAAGGTAACCCAACCACTGACCAAAATAGTTTTGGAAAAAGTTGAAAACGCTTTAGAAAAAGGCAAACCAGATTCGTCAACTCGAGAAACGGCTCAATTTGACGAAAAAAACCACACCTCTAAGCCCAACATCCTAGAAACAACGACGCATCCACTGCCTAAAAGAGTCGTCGACCCAATTGCAGCCACCACAAACAAAACGGACAACAGAACATCGCCAAATGAGTAATCAAACTCACGACAACAAATTGAACTATAAGACGACTTGATCCCCAAAAAGGGTATGTAGGAAAATTTTTGCAAGAAAAGTGCAGCTGTCCCCCTCTCTAAAAAGGGCGGGGGATTAGGTACGTATACGTTTACTCTTATACTCTCATATATTAAAATACCCCCATTCATTTACTCGATATTTTTGAAAATTTTTTGCAATAAAAAACACATTTTTATTTAGAAATTTTCACTATCTCTTTACATCTTAAACGTATTCAACTATGCTAAATAAGTACCTAAGTAACAACAAAAGTCATTGTATAACCCGGAAACAGAAATCATACGAACACTTCTCCAAAAAAATTCAAACACTTTCCTCTTTTGCAAGGACAAACATGCCCTTCGATGAGTCGCAGGAACACCTCTCGAACACATTCTAAAAACAAAACCTTCGAACGGAAAAAGAACATTAGAACATAGTCTACACAGACTCTGAAACCAAAACAAGTAGACATTCGCCCCTATATTGAACCCGTCGATTGGCCCTGAAGGACGAACTAATCACCTAACATGTCGTAAAATCGATTCTCATACATCCGACACAAGGATAAAGTGCTATAAAAATCAAAATTCTAGTCAGCACTTCCGAACGACTTAAAAGTTATCTTCAAAAAGATGTTCGGTTCCCGATCGATGCGAGTCTATTGCAGATTCTCATATCGAAATGGAATCAGGTTGAAATCGTAAACATGATACGTAAGCAGGAATAGTCACCGCATCCTTTAAAACCGAGAGTAAACCTAGGTCTTTTCCGAAACCCAATACACTAGTCTCTAATATGTATCAAAATTGATATGAGATCCCTAAACTTGTCTCCTCGCACACACACGCAAATCCACGTAACTTGAAAATTAGATTTTCCGAATAAACTCGCATTCAAAACAGATAAGCTAAACATAGCGACAAATCAGAGAACAAAATATGAATTGACTACTCGTAATTTTTTCTCGATGACTAAACCATACGTTCATAAAAACACTACTTACAAAAAACCGTAGAGCGGAAAGATTTCGAAGCCACATGCAGACGATCCTACTAAAAATAGTCCCACTCGGCCAAATCAAAATCTAAAGCGGCCACACTCGGCCAAAATCGTATTTTAAACATGGAACACACTCCTTTACGCGAATACACGCTTAACACCGACAGAGATTGTGATAACCGGGATCGTGATAACTGGAATGCAATGCACCAAATCGCCTTGGGTCCTGTTCTACTGCCTCCTCTTTAACACACGTTGCAGTCCCAACATCCTCCAAATAAGGACAAACAAGGATCGAATTCCAGAACTCCCAAATCTTCACTTTAATCGAAGGGATCATAGACCTCGCATCTTCATACTTGTCCATATACCCAGTCATCTTTTTCCTCTCGATTTCATACCGGTAGTCGGGTTGCATTGTCCAAAATGAGGTGCCCAAGAAACCACGACAGTCGCGCCAATCCCGACAGTTTGGTGCGTCTGCTCCAATCTATCAAAAACCCTCGAAACGAGTCGAGCGATCCGCCACGATCGAAGCTACCTTGCTCTTACCCTACCTGATTGCGCGACGAACTTGGAACGGTTGCTTCCGCGGTAATTCTTTCATCTCTCTCCTCAAACGAGAGTTATCCTCCTCGAGTCTCTCGGCCTTGTACTGAGCCTTTCACACGTCCCTCTCATGGGCACTAGGGGGCCTCGTCTAACGCATGGAGACCCTGTCGGAATTCCCACAAAAGGTTAGTAAAAACTCATGAAAATGAAATCATATAAGCACACACACCTTCATATAACCTAAAATCTTGGGGTTATACGAATAGTTGGGATGTTCGGTACGCCACAAGGTATCCATGAAACCGCAACATTCACTATACTCCTCGAAGGATCGCTACACTTCCTTGAACTGGTCGTTTGGCCCAGTTAGACACGAAAAAGTTTAGTCGCCCACGACAAGTTCTAGTCACACACAACGAAGTTTGTTCACCCGAGATGAAGTTTGGTTGTCCACGACGAAGACCATCCATGATGAAGTCTGGTCGCCCAATGCTGAATTATATTAACCCACGACGGTGAAGTCTGGTAACCTACAACAAAGTCTGGTCGCCCAGAATTAAGTCCTGTCACTCGCGATGAAGTCTAGCCGCTCACGATAAAGTCTGGCCACCCACAACGAAGTCTGGTTGCCCATGAAAAAGTCTAGTTGCCCATGAAATTTTTTGGTCGCCCATGATGAAGTCTAGTCGCCCATGACAAAGTTTGGTCATCCACAACAAAGTCTAGTCGCCCACGAAAAATTTTAGTCTCCCACGATGTAATATGACCGCCAATGACAAAATCTAGTCACCCATGATAAAGTCTAGTCGTCCACGATGAAGTCTGGTAACCCACGATGTAGTCTAGTCACCCACGAAAAAGTCTGGTCTCCCACAATAAAGCCTGGTCGCTCATGATGAAGTCTGGCCGCCCATGATGAAGTCTAGTCGCCTACAACAAAGTCTCGGACTTATAGCCATCAATTTCGCCTAACTTAACCTACCCTATACCTCGCAAGAACGACTCAACAATTCTTACGAGCTTGGGGGCTAACTGTTGGGGTCAAAAACGGTTACAGTGAAATCAATGCCTAAAAGCTTTCGTAGAAATGTTAATTACATGATCCAAACATCATACCTCACTAGTTGTATCATCCCGATCAATGGAACAAGCCGCGAGACTTCTGAAAAGATCTTGTACATTCAGCTCGCCAGTTGGCTAGCTGAATCTCGTACACTCAATGGAATAAACTAATTAAGCCGCAATACTTCCGAAACATCATAAGGAATATGTCTAAGAAAAATCGGATAACAATCATCAAATAGCTAAGCGATTATCTCTTTATTATTTTGTCCTTAGTTGAGAAGGTTTTTCCCACCGGGTGTTCCTATCACTAAGGTTTTAACAGGCAAGATAATCCGCTTATGCCCAATGTTGGGGGTAAAGCAAGCGTACTCGAATCAATGTCCAAGAAATACAAAAGACCTAGACAAATATGTTTTAGAACAACAACAAGCAAATAGGGACCTTCGATAAACTATTTAGTTCTAAATATTGTTTACGGACAAATGCTTTATTTCCAAAACCCGCCATCTACGGACAACACGTTTACGATACACGTTATCATACATTTTCAGACGAATCCATTTTGCCAACTGTCAAGCTGAACTAGCGAGATGACTTCATATATCAAGCTGAATTGGCGAGCTTAATTCATCTAGCGAGCTAAACTGGTGAGTTGACTTCATTTGACGAGTTTAACTGGCGAGCTGACTTCATATGGCGAGTTGAACTGGCGAGCTAAATTCATCTAGCGAGCTGAACTGGCAAGCTAACTTTATCTGGAGAGCTTAACTGGCGAGCTGAACTACAAACTAGCTATCTGACTTCGTCTTGAACCTCTGATCTCTCGTTTTGTATAATTCCAAGCCTCCGCTGATATTCTACAAAAAAATCATGAAACTCACATAAGTGTCGAGTTAATCTCATAAATGATTTTGGTTAGCTTGAACACCGAAGTCACCTCGTCTATACAATTATTTCCTGCGACTTACGAAAGAATCGTAAAATCTTCTCGTATGAAATTGATCGTATAAAACAATAACGGCTAACTTAAACGCTGATGTTATTTCTCTTATACGATTGATATAATCTTTCCCCAAAGTTTCAATCATATCATCATGCGAAAGGTTGGTTCTCCAATGAGAACCATAAAACTCGCATAAACCGTAAAAGGCCCAACAAGGCCTAAAACATGATAACGGCTCACTTATGATTCTAGAAGAGAATCGAGACCAAGCGCAACGATGGTCGAAGCTTTCTAGCAAGCCGTGAAGAAAATGGATGAAGTCCAGAAAATGAAGATTTCCACAGAAGAATAACCTGGAAAAGGAAGATTTATGCGGAAGAATAAACAAAAAAAGGAAGATTTCCATGGAAGAACGAAAGAAGAAAAAAGAAGATGGACCGAACCTGAAGCCTATATAAGAGAGATGAAGAATAAGACCAAAGTCACGTTCAAATCTCCACACCTAAATATTTAGGGCTTTAGACCCTTTTTCATTCTTGCTAGTGAGTTGCGACTTAATTAGGTTATTCACCGTCTTCGTTGTTAGTTCTAGGACATCTCGCTGATAGTTCTTACGACCGAGACTATCGCCTGATTGTAACACGTTCAAGAGATTCAGAATAAGAATTATTTCACCCTCTTTTATACTTTTAATTTCATATTTTTTATTGTTCATCGTGTTATGATCTTTTCGCGTTTGACTCACAAAAATATGAGATCTCTGGAAAATCAGAGTTCTCTTTAATTTTCCTTAACGAACAAAAATTGGACAGTGCGAATTTCGGTTCCCACAGATCTTACAGCAGGATACTATCAAATTCCTATTAAGGAAGAGAACATCAGGAATACCGCCTTTAGAACAAGTTATGGTTACTTCAAGTTTGTGGTCATTGCATTTGGGCTGACTAACACAACAACTGCCTTCATAAAGATCATGAATGGCGTCTCTAGGGACTGTTTAGATGAGTTTGTCATCATATTCATCGATGACATTCTCGTTTATTCAAAAACCCGAGAAGAGCATAACATCACATAAGGGTGGTGATGAATTGGTTGAGGGAGCAAAAGTTTTATGCTAAGTTGAGCAAGTAGCAGAGAGAGATTGGCTTCCTAGGCCATGTCATTTCTGATAAGGGAGTACTAGTGTATCCATAAAATATCAAGGCCATAAAGTAATGGCGAAGACCGCATAACGTCTCAGAAATCATCAGTTTATTGGGTTTAGCTGGGTACTACAGACGATTTGTCAAAGGCTTTGCCAGCATGGCTCAGCCAATGACTAAGTTAACTAGGAAGGATGTCCCATTCATTTGGACAAAAGAATGCAAGGAAAGCTTCCTGTAGCTTAAGGAGATGCTCACAAGCACTCTAGTATTGGCATTACCGATACTAGATGAACCATTCATGGTTTATACAAATACATCAAGAGTTGGCTTCGGTTGTGTGCTCATGCAACAAGGAAAAGTGATAGCTTATGCATCAAGACAATTAAGAAAGCATGAAGAAAACTTTCCAACACACGATTTGGATATGGCAACAGTAGTGTTCGCCTTAAATATTTATATATCATACCTTTATGGTGGCAAGGTTCAAGTATTCGTGGACCACAACAGCCTTAAATATATTTTCACTCAACCGAAGTTAAATCTGAGACAGGGGCGTTGGATGGAGGTTGGTGACGATTATGACTTAGATATTGCTTACCATCCAGGCAAGGATAATCTAGTTGCAAATGCACTGAGTAAGAGTAGCTTCAGATACAGAGAAGGATATGGAAGGATTGGTTAGGATGGTTGGATCCCTAAGGCTTTTTGCCTTAATAGCAGAAACTGAGCCGTTGGGTCTGGGTGTGGTTGAACAAGCAAATTTTTTGACAAGGGTCGGGTTGGATCAGGAAAAGGACGAGGCCTTAATAAAAGCTCGAAGAATGAGAACACTGAGTATCATACTTCAAGCAATGGGACCATCTTGGTGAATGGTCAAGTGTGTGTTCCAAATGATAAGGAACTGCGGGATCAGATATTGAAAAAGGCGCATCAGTCAAAGTTTTCCATACATCCATAATCTACAAAGATGTACAGAGAAATTAAGAGGTATTACCATTGGGTCGGAATGAAAAGAGATGTAGCAGTTGGGTTGCAGGATGCAAGATTTGTCAGATGGTAAAAGCAGAACATCAAATGCTGAGTGGATTGTTGCAAAGTCTACCTATTCCCGAGTAGAAGAGGGATATGATCACTATGGATTTTGTAACTGAATTACCCATGGTAAAGGATAAGGATGCGATTTGGGTAATTGTGGACATACTAACCAAGTCTGGTCACTTTTTGGCGATTAACCGGATGAACAACTCTGAAGTTTTGGCTGAGAGATATGTCCAAGAGATACTACAGCAGCATGGTGTACCAGCTAGCATTGTATCAGATCGTGACTCTAAGTTCTATTCAGAACTTTAGAGATCAATTTAAAGGAATTTAGGGAAAAAGGTACACATGAGTACAACTTATCACCCTCAAACTGATGGACAATTCGAACGGACTATTCAAATATTGGAGGATTTATTGAGGGCATGTGTACTGGACTAATGAGGAAAGTGGGAGAGTTATGCAAGATACCGTCAAATTTAATTAATGATATTTCCAAACATGATGAGATAAGTATTTTGGTATCAACTTAATATTTTCTTTGAATTTTTTAATTAACATTATAAATTTTCATATATACAATATAGTTAAAAAGCTATTTTTAGTCACATGAGTATGAGTAATTACATAAATGTACTATATATCCATTATATTTATGATGTAGTTAAAATAAAATTATTTTTAGTCACGTGAGTAATTACAAAAAATGTACTACATACCCATGACCAAAACTCATGCTGATAAAATATATTTCAAAATTATATTGTTTTCTTATATAATATATGAAATTATTTAAATAGAAAATAAATTGCACAAACCAAATCTAATATACATATCATTATAGTTCTTATTAATTTTAAAATCTGATTATTGAGGTAGGCTTCTGTGGGAGTCAAATCGTTATTGAGTCAACTTTCTGGGCTCGTGTAGGTTCGTGGTCGGATCCCAGTCTTGGTCATGGACCGTGATAAAGCCCATAATACTGAGAAGAGGAGAATGGGCTGGTGCAGCCCACTCCAAGCTAAATTGAAAACATAGTCTGATGGCGGTCTTCCTGAAGGTTTTAAAGGCAATCATGTTAAGAGATCGGTGATAGCACTTCTGAAGGTCTTGATGACAATCCTGTCAAAAGGCATGTGGTGGTGCTCCTGAAGGTCTTGATGATGATCATGTCCAGAGATCTGCAGCAGTGCTCCTGAAGGTCTTGATGACAATCCTGTCAAGAGGCCTACTGTGGTGCTCTTGAACATGGGTTGTCACTAACCACATCGGAGCCCATGAACATAAGAAGAAGATAATGGGCTAGTGCAATGCATCCCGAACTGGACTATAAATGGGACGTCATCATTTGAGACAAAGTGTAATGATCGTGAACCGAAATTTTGGCCGAGTAGGCCAAACCAGAACATGAGAACTAAAAAACTAAGAGGTTTTAGATTGTAGAGATGGGGAAAAATATGGAAAATTCCTAAGTGATGCATATTTCCTAAGTTATTTTTGGAAAAGATGCATGGTTTGAGTGAAATTCTAGTCAAGCCTATTTATTATTAATTTTTATAATTAATAATTAATTAGGCAGTGGCTTCTCAAACACATGGAATGCATACTGGTAGAATTATGAAAAATGTCATAAAGGCTATATAGGGAGTGCGTGTAGTTGAGGAACTGGATAGATTGGTTGGATGGACTGCATGATGATGGAACCCCCTAAAGCATGCTTGAGAAACATGGTTGGGATGCTTGACAAGCATCTTTGGACCGAATGGGAAGATCGATCAACGAAGATCGAAGATGGAAGATTAGATTAAGCTATAGATCTTGATCAAGTGAGAACCTAAAGTTGTTTAGGCAAGTTCAGTCAAGGATTGAGCTAAGCCACGTGATCAGGATGGAAATACGATCAAAAACTGAGTTAAGCTAGAAACTTGAGCCGATCTCTAGAAATGCGGGAAAAAGTAGGATTTTGTCGAATGGTTGGTAGAGTTGGTCGATGGTGGATGGAAGTTGGTGGGAAACTTGGTGAGAACCGGTTGGATTATGACAAAATTATCGGATTTGGACAAAGTGGTTATGATTGTCATGTTCGGACAAGGCGATTATTCTTGTCGAACACGTGTGCAAGGATTCACGCGCATAAGCGGTTATCTAAGTTCGTGAATGCGCTAGATCGTGGGCGGTTACTTGATGTAATGCGCCTGAGTGGGTGAGTAATGAAAACCGCGGATCGATGAGTTGGCGAGTTTGACTAGACGGTTAAGGAGTGGTTGGCTCGAGCTGAAAACCATAACAACGCTTATAAACATCGAATGATCGGCTGATTTCTCCTATTTTCGTGAGTTAACCATCTTCGAGAGAGAAAAATCATTGTTGAGAGATAAAGTGCTGATCGTTGGACTGTATGCTCATGCAATAAGGAAAGGTGATAGCCTATGCATCAAGACAATTAAGAAAGCATGAAGGAAACTATCCAACACAAGATTTGGAGATGGCAGCAGTAGTGTTCGCCTTAAATATTTGGATATCATACATTTATGGTGGCAAGGTTCAAGTATTCACAGAACACACTTAAATATATTTTTACTCATTCGGAGTTGAATCTGAGACTGAGACGTTGAATGGAGTTGGTTCCGATTATGACTTAGATATTGCTTACCATCCAGGCAAGGCTAATCTAGTTGCAGATGCATTGAGTAAGAGTAGCTTCGGGTACAGAGAAGGATATGGAAGGATTGGTTGGGATGGTTAGATCCCTAAGGCTTTGTGCCTTAACAGCAGAAACTGAGCCGTTGGGTCTGGATGCGGCCGAACAAGCAAATTTGTTGACAAGGGTTAGGTTGGACCAGGAAAACGATGAGGCCTTAGTAAAAAGCTTCGAAGAATGAGAACACTGAGTATCATACTTCAAGCAATGTGACCATCTTGGTGAATGGTCGAGTGTGTGTTCCAAATGAAAAGGAACTGCGGGATCAGATATTAAAAGAGTCGCATTAGTCTAAGTTCTCCAAACATCCAAAATCTACAAAGATGTATAGAAAAATTAAGAGGTATTACCATTGGGTCGGAATGAAAAGAGATGTACCATGTTGGGTTGCAGGATGCAAGACTTGTCAGATGGTAAAGGCAGACCATAAAGTGCCGAGTGGATTGTTGCAAAGTCTACCTATTCTCGAGTGGAAGTGGGATATGATCACTATGGGTTTTGTAACCAAATTACCCATGGTAAAGGATAAGGATGCGATTTGGGTAATTGTGGAAAGACTAACCAAGTCTGATCAGATTTTTGGCAATTAACCGGATGAACAACTCTGAAGTTTTGGCTGAGAGATATGTCCAAGAGATAGTGCAACAGCATGGTGTACCAGCTAGCATTGTATCAGATCGTGACTCTAAGTTCTATATAGAACTTCATAGATCACTTTAAAGGAATTTAGGGACAAAGGTACTCATGAGTACAACTTATCACCCTCAGACTGATGGACAATCCGAAAAGGACTATCCAAACATTGGAGGATTTATTTAGGGCATTTGTACTGGACTAGTGCGGAAAATGGGAGACTTATCTCCATTTTGCTGAGTTTTCTTATATCAACAATAATCAAGCAATCATTAAGATGACGCCTTATGAGACGTATGAAAGGCCCTGCCGAACTCCTTTATGTTGGACTCAAGTGGGGGAGCGAAGCATCTATGGCCGGGACTTTGTGGAAGAAACCACAGGAAAAGATCAAAATCCTTAAGATCAAGATGAAGGAAGCTCAGGATAGACAAAAGAGCTATGCGGATAATGTGGGGACCTAGATTCTCATTGTCGATTTCCGTTAATCACGGAAAATCAGAGTAAACTCTAACTTTCCAGAGATCCTGGATTTCTGTAAGGCAAACACTTGTAAAGTCAGAGTACAAAACTAAACTCTAACTTACTCTTAATCTCTTGAACGTTTTTACAATCAGGCAGCAGTTCCAACCGTGAGAACAATCGGTGAATATCCTAGAACTAACAACGAAACCGTGAACAGCCTAATTGAGTCGCAGCTCTCTAAGAACACAATAAAAGCCTAAAAACCCTAAGTTTTTTGGTGCTGCAAGTTCAACGTGGCTTGTCTCCTCCCTTCATCCTCCTTATATACACTCCTTACATTGCCCGTTTTCCTTTTCTGGTTCTTGATTCTTCAGCGGAAACTTTCCTTTTTTGAATTCCTTCTATTTCTCTATGTATTGCGCAGCAAGTTGTGACCGTCATCATACTTGGGATGGATTCTTTCTTAGAAGCATAGTAGGTCGTTCATCGCATTTTAGGCCTTATTGGGCCGTTATGCGGTTTAAGCGATTTTACGATTCTCATATGCAATTTGGTCTTTCGTTCATCATTGCGATATGTTCCTTACGAAAAATTGACCATTACCGCTTCGTATGATTAAAAGATTCGAACATATCCCTGTGATAGTTCTGGAGAATAATCCCTTTGGTCGTTTATCCATTTTATACAATTTAAAACTTATATGAAAGGATTCCCGAAACATCCGCGATCCATAAGGAATAGTCGTATGGTCGCAATATCCATACAAAGAGAATAAGTTTTACGATTTTAGTCGTAGAATTCCAAGGGAATCTTGGAATGACACGAAACAAAAGATGAAGGGTTTGAGACGAAATCAACTCGTCAATCAACAAGCTGAATTTACGAGATCCAGCTCGCCAATTGGTGAGGTAAATGTGTGTCATTTAGCACGCCAACTGGCAAGTTGAATGTGCGTCAATCAGCTCGCCAGTTAACGAGCTGAATGTGCGTCATTCTGCTCGCCAACTGGAGAGCTGAATTTACGAGATTTAGCTCGCTAGTTGGCAAGCTGAATGTGTGTTATTTAGCTCGCCAACAGGCAAGATGAATTTGTAAGGTTCAGCTTATTGGTTTTGCGTCTTCGTGTGTAAGCGATGTACGAAGCTCAAGGTATTTGTCGGAAAATACTTGTCGTCATTTTGATTTCATCGTAGCGTCTTTAGTTTTTTGCGACCATCGGTCATAATTGAACCATCTTGCTTCGTTAAAACCTTAGTGATAGGAAACCCGATGGGACAAAACCTTCTCGACTAAGGACATAAGAGTGTAGAGGTAGTTGCCTAACTTTCCGATAATTGTTACACGTCTCTTTCGAAACGTATTTCCAGAAGTTTACTGAATATGTTCCATCGATCGATGTCGCTAAGATGTTTACGTATTTTTTGGTCGTTGGTTTTAAATGTACCATTTTTGACCCCAACAGTTATCCCCCAGCTCGCGATGTTAGTGTTGGATATTGTAGGCGAGAAACTTGTGTTTTGATCGAAAAATATTCGAAATCTAGTTTTATAAAAAATTTGGGATTATTTTATTGCGAAAACACTTGCCTATAAGTAGTGGATGCTTACTCTCCCTTTCTTTCATTCTCATTATTTCCAAACTTCCATTTTGAAAGCTTATGTTAAGATGACTTCTCCTAAGAAAAATGGCATGACTACCACATATAACACTGTTCCAGGAGGTTTTCTGGTTCTCCTGTTCCTGGGGAGATCCCTTCTTGTTGCGGGATTACTGAAGTTACAAGAGAAGATATCCCGTCACAATGCTGAGACAGAATGCCCTGTTCTCCCAGTTGTGCCGATTGCGTCGCAAGCCGTTGCGCACGATTCTCCCGACGGGATCTTCGACTACTCTTGCTCCTGTCAGAAGCTCCGATCATGTGGCCAAATTGATGCCTCCTCCACCTCTGTTAGACAGGAGATAGTTTTGGGATTACCCGCTGCTGGAGCTCCCCCCGTTGCTCATTCTGCAGTGCGTAAGAGGTCTTGCTCTGCTTCTGGGGTGGCTGGGAAGAATAAGGTTGCGAAAAGGGACAAGACTGAATCTCCTCTGCAAGGAGTTTTGAGTTCGAGTTTGATATCATGGTATCAAGCCAAGGTATGTACACTTAAGATTCACTTTATTGATGTAGTTGTTATCTCTTCACCATTCGTGCGTAGGTTGTTTCTTTCATTGGCAGGATGTTTAGCGAATGTGGATCCAAAATGGAGTGCTTTATAGAGAGGCTTACGAAGTCGGANAAATTTCCCCGGGGGGGGGGGGGGGGGGTTGGGGGTGATAAGGGACGAGCGTGCATCGAAGGTATCTCAGCTTCAAGATCAGGTTGGCCGGCTCGAGAGGGAACTCGAGAAGACGTTGAGCTCCCTGCTCAAAGAGAAGAAATCTAGAATAGCTAAAGCGAAAGAGCTACACCATATTCAATGTCAAGTACAAGCTGTCGCGGGTTCGTCGAGTCATGCAATTCCAATCGTTGAGTCCGAACCGGATCTTGTTGATTATGTTCTCGGGCGGTCCATAAATAATCCAACGGATCGCAACTGCGCGATGATCGACTCAGTAAATGTGACGGAGGGTTGTGGTGGCGAAGCGGGTGAGGACAAGGTCCTCATCCTGAATGATGAATGAGATCGTAGTCTTATTTAGGACATTTTATGTTTTTGTGTTTCTGTTGGCCTAGTGTGGCCTGTTTAACTAACATGGCCGTGTGTGTCTTTCGGTTTTCTTGCCGCTTTGTAGATTTTGTTTGAAACAAGTTTTTGAGTTAAGTGTTTGGAGTTATGTAGTTTTTTCTGGGCATTTGCAGCGAGAAAAGTTGAGGGATCTCATACTTGTGTTCGATACTATGTCTAGAGATGTTAGAGATCAGTGTGCTGGGTTTAGGGCAAGACCTAGGATTAATCTTG
This sequence comes from Iberis pinnata, assembly GCA_900406425.1. NCBI lineage: Eukaryota > Viridiplantae > Streptophyta > Magnoliopsida > Brassicales > Brassicaceae > Iberis > Iberis pinnata. The sequence goes on along the minus strand of OVBE01005317.1, from coordinate 1,944 downwards.
GTTAAGGGGTGCGGTGCTATTCCGACTTACGTATCCTGTTTTGCGATTACAACCTGATTTCATTTCGACGTTAGACTCTGAGATTGATCTGTATCGACTTGGAACCAAGCATCTCTCTGAAGACCGTTTGGAAAAGCTGACCAAAATGTTGGCTTATATAGCGCTGTTTACCTTGTGTCGGGCGTGTGAGAACCGATCTTATGAAAGGTTGGGTGACTAGTTTGTCCGTCGGGGGCCAGTCGATGGGTTTAGTGTGAAAGTTGGTGTTTGCTTGTTTTGGTTTCTAGAGACTACGTTTGTACGAGCTTAGAAGTTTATTCTCGGGAGTTTGTGACGTCTCGCTTTTTCCGTTTGTTTTTTCAAGATATGCTTGGGGAATGTTTTAGTGATTTTTTCAGATTATAAGCTTGCCTTTGCGGGCGTGGAGAGTGTTTAGATTTTTTCGTATGACTATTGTTTCTGGATTATACGAGGATCTAAAATATTTGGAGTATGATTGAATATGTGCGATCAAGAAGATGCGAAAAAATTGTTAAGGCATGAAACGTTTTTTATTGCGTAAAAGTTTCAAAAATATTGAGTACATAGTGCAGGTATTTTAAAATATGGGAGTATACAAGTCTATGTATACGTACCCACTTCCCCCCTCCCTTTTAGAGGAGGGACATATGTACTTTCCTGCGAAAACATTGCCTACATACTCTTCTGGGGGATCAAGCCGTCTCGTAGTTCAGTCGTAGTGTCGTTTATTTTAATGATAGTATTTTGTGAGGTGCATTGCGTTCCACGTTCTCAGAATCTTAATATTTTGATTCGTGGCGATTTTGTATGCACCTGGTCGGAACACTTTAGTGACCCTGTATGGTCCTTCCCAGTTTGCTCCTAATCTTTCTGCTTTCCGTTCAGCAGTGTTTTGGAAGACTTTGCGTAGGACTAGGTCACCTTCTTTGAACTTGCAACCTCGTACATTCGAGTTGTAATATTTTTCGGCCGCTTGTTGGTAGTTTTGGATCTGTATGAGGGCATGATCCTGGCGTTCGTTGATGAGGTCGAGATTGTCTAGCAGCATTAGGTTATTTTTTCCTTTTGTTCTGGAAGCAGTTTTCTGCTATCCCTGGAAATTCTACTTCCGCTTGAATCATGCATTCGGAACCATATATGAGAGCGAACGAAGTTTCTCCAGTTGCTCTTCGTGGCATTGTTCTATGTGACAAGAGGACTCCGTCGAACTCTTCGGCCCATCGTCTATCTTCGCGTCCAAGCGTTTCTTCAGTCCATCTAGTATGGTTTTGTTGACGGTTTCTGCTTGACCGTTACCCTGGGGGTATCTGGGAGTCGATTTTGTTAGCCGTATCTTCCGTTTTTTGCAGAATGCTTCGAATCTCGTAGAGATAAACTGAGATCCGTTATCCGTCACGATTTTGTAGGGGATCCCATGTCTGCAACTGATATTTTTCCATACGAAATTTTTGACTTAAGCGTCTTTGATGTTGGCGTACGACTCAGCCTCGACCCATTTTGAAAAGGAATATGTCAAGACTAGCAGAAAGCGCTTTTGTTTAGATTTATGCATGGTTGATATACTTGTATTTTAACATGTTTTTAGCTTTATTCCGCATCCATTTAGGTTAGATTCATGAGCATTTAGACTAGTATTGGTGCATTTGCATGTGCATTCTCATGTTTCAGGTGATTGGAGCCATGGATACAATTTACGGATCGAAAGGAGGTCGAAAACATGAAGAAACGCCCTAAAACAGAGTGCATCGGTCAGGCNCATCGGTCAGGCACATCGGTCAGGAACAGAGCACCTGACCGATGCAAGGAGAGAAAAGTGGCAGGGGTTTTTATCGGTCATGGCATTGGTCATGGCCTGACCGATATGTTCACATCGGTCAGGCATATCGGTCAGACCTGACCGATGCAGACGAACCAGAAGTCAAC
>OVBE01005316.1:0-18736 GCA_900406425.1 Iberis pinnata | reverse complement strand
TTTTGGGTTCTCTAACTCTTTTTCAATCTTAGACAATTCTTTTTCTGGATTGCCTAGCCGTTTCTCAGATCCCTCAAGATCTTTCTTTTTTCTAGCAATTGTTGTCTCCAACATCGTGATTTTCTTCTTAATATCATTGATTTCAAATTCTACTTCATGTAGTTTATCATTGCTTCCTTCGACTTGTTTCAACATAGATATCAAAGCTAAAGACATAGATCTCTCCAATTTGTTAGCTTCTTCTAGTCGTGCCTCAAATTCTTTGCCTTTGCTCTTCCATTCCACATATGAGCCGTTTGCACAAGATTCAGTTATCTTCGCAACTTCTAGGTCAACATTAAACTTCTTGATGAGGATCTTTGGTCGAGGCTTCACCTTAAAATATTATACCAATTATTAAAATATAAGACTATCAGATAAAGAAACAAGTCTTCTTTATTAGATTTAAAAAATATCTCCAAACCTAAACCTCTAAAATCTCATAAACTCTCATCATTATGCCACAACTCGCTGAAATTTCTAAAGTGCATCTAGACTCCTCTAGATTGATTGAGCTGAAATAAGCTTTGCACAAGGCTTATACATTTAAAGAACAATATTGTAAACAAAGAAGTAGAGAAAGATGGCTTCGAGATGGGGACCGTAATTCAAGGTTTTTTCATTCTAGCGTGAAGTATCAACATTCCAATAATAATATACAATTGTTGTATAATGAGAAAGGAGTTGCGAAACCTGAAGAAGGATCGAAAGGTGAGATAGCAGTTTCATACTTTCAGGATTTGTTTAGATCAACAAACCCTCAAAGAACTCCTTTCAGCGTTTAGACCACATGTTTCTTAAGCTATGAATCAGCGGTTGTTGTCACCGGTCTATGAAGCAGAGATACAAAGAGCTGTATTTGATATTGATCCAACAAAGTCATCAGGAGACGGTACGGCGAGCCTGTTTTACCCGAAATTTTGGAATGATTTAAAGCAACAGCTGATCAAAGAGATTAATACGTTTTTCGTCAAATATTTATCCTTATCCAAAATAAAATATGTTCTTTTTAATATGACAAAANTTAGAAGAAAACTAATAATATATATATATATATATATATATATATATATATAAGGTATATCCAAATTAGCTATTAAATAAATATTAAATGAATTCTTCACAAAAATAACAATAAATGAAAAACAATAATGAAAAATAGATAATAAATAGGGAAAATTAGCTAAAGGGGTTTTGTTTTTCCTATTTTTTGGAATTAAACATTTACTACACAAGTTTGTAATATTAAAATTTGGGAGAATTAGCTAAAACGGTCGTTCCAATAAATTTCAGAAACTCTACGGAACATTTTGGAACGACCGTTCTCGCATCGAACGGTCATTCCAAAATGTTCCATGAACTTCCTGAGACATTTTAGAACGGCCATTCCAGGCCATAACGGTTGTTACAGACCATATTGGTTGTTCTATGCTTTTTATAAGTATTTTTAAAGTTTCCGGTTTTGATTAGAAATGTAGGTGTATTACGTTATAGTTTTGAGTTAAATAATGATGTCATTTCGCTTGCGCCCTTCCTTTGACCCTTCATACTTTTTCATAATATTATGGCCAATTGTTTTGGTTGAAGCCGCCCTAGAGAATTTGCTTTTCTTAGAAGGAGAACATGTATGTTCGGCAACATACTTGTTGATTCAAAAATATGATGATCGTGTTAGACACTCCGCACAAATTCTCCAATTTTTGCAAAATTAATCTTTGCACCATAACACCAAAAACGAGTACAAGATTTTGCAACTCTATAATCAAAGTTATACTTCATAGCGCATATTTCTATTGTCTTTATCAAGTCTTCCTTATTTTTGAAAAGTTTATCCTTTTTACACAGTTAACCACTCTAATCTTTTGGTTATCACAAACAACAAATTCAGACATCAACTGATTATCCCCACCAACTTCAACATTAGGATGATATCTTTTCAAATCATCATACAATCTAGAGTTACTTACATCTTCTCTTGATGATTAGGGCTTATTGTCAGCATTGGGCAAACAATTTTGATGGAGTTGCAAATTAATTTTGAATTTAGGGTTCATTTTTGGAGAAACTCCTGTTAAATCTGAAAATGATACATTGGTGGCTTAATATGAGTTTTATTAGTTGGTTATGGTCACTAATTTTTTGAATGCTTCTATCTCTTGTTTAGGATGACAATATTGATGATTTGTGTTTATGACTTTGTTCATGATAATTTTTTTTATAAAATTAAGCTTAATGTGGTTATGTTGTTATGTGAAATTGATGATTTGTGAGTTGTCTATGAAATTGATTTTATGGTTTGTGGATTCTAAAATGTTTTTGAAGTGCTTCTTGGTTTTTAACACTAATTTGGAGGATCATAACAATGAATGAACTCTAAATGAGGAAAACCAAACACATGGTTTGAAAATTTTCCATTTTTTATTCTTATTTTTTATGGATTTTCTTTATACAATGTTTTTTATTCTGTCATTGATTAACGATATTTAGGTATGAATTATGTGTTTCCAAAACATCTATTCAATGTTGGATTAGAGCCGTAAGTGGAGCAGATCAATAACGCATGCCGAATGTCGATAATGAAGAAGGTTAAGAGTATTTTAACAGCATAATACAACATGGCAGAGATATATCCAGTGTTTGGGAATATACTATCGAAATATGAAAACGCTTTGGGATATTCAGCTAGGTTGATTCATAGCATATTGTCTAGGAAGTTGATCATTACGAAAAAGCATGAGTTGTGGTTTGTGTTTATAGGGAAGCCATTGAGATTTTCTTTACAAGAGTTTTATGCAATCACGGGTCAAATCCAACCCAAAAGGGGAGTAAAAATTTCAAAATCGGCCGTAGCAAAATCCATATTGAAGTCTTCTACAACCATTTTCTTCATCTCTTGCAAAGTAGAATTAGATTTCAAACCAATTATTCTACCACATTTCTCCTTATCAATGATTAATCTCCAACAATTATTGTCAAACAATCTTCATATACCACATATCACATATATGTGTATCATATTTCCTGCCAAATAACAATCAAGATTAGTTTGGTCATTAAAAGATATTTCACATTCTACATATATACTAGATATTCCAGAATACTTTTCAAAGTAACGTAGAAAATTTATTCCATAATTATGTATTTTAAATGTGCTTATTCTAGAATTCGTATTCTATATTGCGTATTTTTGTATTTTAGAAAATATATTCCATAATAAGTGGATAAAATATAAAATCTATTATAGAACACGTCATATTCTAGAATAAATTTTCTAGAAAAGTTCATATTCTAAAATAGATTTTCCAGAACACGGCATATTTTAGAATAGGATTTCCAGAAGAAGTCATATTCTAGAATAGATATTTCAGAAGACTTCATTTTCCTAAAATCACAAATCGATTAACTCAAACATTAATTTCGTTTTTCCCATAAAAATCACTAGAATCTAAGAGACCATTTCAAAAAACTACAATAAAAATAGAGAAAATAGCTCAAATACCATAGAAAGGTTCTAAAATAACTAGAATACCATACATCTTTCAAAAATTACTAGAGTACCTTTAAAACCCTTGTAAATTATGATTCACTCCCTTGCTTAGTTTTTTCTTAATTTGGTTAATTTAGACCGTGTTTGATTTACGTTGCGATTGAATTTGATTTTATTGCAGACCCGTTTTTTGTTGTTGTGCCTGAGTTTCATTATACATATAAATACTCAAATCTTCTTACATAAAAGCAATAGTTTAGTTTCCCTATTTTTAACCCCTGCTCGTCTTCTCCGAAATCGTTTTCGTCGAAATCGTATTCGCCCTCGTCGTGTTGTCCTGTATGTTGCGAGTGATTTTGACATATAATGCGTAAGAATTAGATTATTGTTAAGAATGAGTTTGATTTCTGATATGACTAAGTTTTATATTATGATGTGACTGAGTTATTTTACATAGTAGCTGAGTTATATATCTTATGTTAAAAGGCCTCAAATGTTAAAAGGCTTGAGTTATGCTTACCTAGGAAAAATAGAAATGGCTGAGTTATTCTTACCTCGGAAACATAGAAAGGGCTGAGTTATTCTTACCTCCGAAACATTGAAAGGGCTGAGTTATTCTTACCTCGAAAACATAATAAATGTTGAGTTATTCTGGCCTCTGTAACGTAACAAGGGTTGAGTTATTCTGACCTCTCTAACGTAACAAGGGCTTGGTATTTGTCTTTTTTCTTTGGCCAAGGTATTTTACCGAATATAAGCGATAGATTACAACGCCGATTACAACGAAAAGAGAAAAAACATATGAGGCGGGAAAGTTAAGAATTACCAAATTTAAAACGAAATTTACGGATGAATTTTCTTACTTAAAGACTGAGTTTTCTTATTGCTATACAACTGAGTTATTTCCGTGATTAGCTGTTTCTTGAGTGATTAGGTTAATTTCGGATATACTTGCTTGCATAACAAGAAAGTAACTATAAAACCAAACAAAAACTCTTGTTCAATTTTTTTTTTTTGACAAAAAAAAAAATTTCTTGTTCAACAATAATTACAGGACTGGAAATAGTTACTGTATTTATCATCCCATTGCATACTTTAGAGTACAGCTTCTTGCATTTGCTTCGTACTGAGACCTATCCCTCCTGTACAGGTCACCAATCTGTGCCACCAGAGGATCTTCAAGATTAGGATAAGCCAACAGCGTAGCAATGGAGCCCAGAACCTAATAAATCAAGAAACACTGATCAATCAATGAAGAAACATTGACTAATTATGCTTATACAGACATCAAAAGAAAATTTTCATACATGGGGCATGGTAAAGCCAGGAGACCATCGGTGACTCTCAACATATCCATGTCGATGGCGCCATTGATGTTGATGAATCACATAATATATAATATATATATATATATATATTAAATTTATTTTTGAACTAGGTAAAAAAAAATTTTAGGACCGTAAATGAAAAGAACATAAGATAAAGGTAATCCTCTTGCTATAGAACTGAGTTATTTCCGTACAACCAATTAGTATATAAATTACCAGTACAACCAATTAGTAAAAACATATTTTGTCGGCTTATATGCTTAAATACCTTACTTAACAAATATAATAAATCTTTTATTTTCTAACAAATTGAATATTTATGGAATGCCATAACAAATTAGTAATTAGATCATGATTTTATAATTGTTAAATATGTCCAAATTCATAATGAATACCATAATGAGTTAACCATATAAAAAATCAAATCTCATGATAATGACTATATAAGATTAGAATATATATAACAAACCAGGACATACTATATTACCAAATCCGATTACCTTTAATTTTTTAGTATATACTCTTAACATTTTTATACACCTATAATTATTTAGGAGGTTAAATATCTTAGTTAATCAAACTTGGTATTATTTCCATATTAATTGCCATTAGATCATAAATTAGATATTGTTCAATATAACTAAACCTTATCATTCCTTAATATTCTTAACCAAATTCGATTATCCCTTTTAGACTTACTTTGCAACGATAAAATCTTATCATACCTTAATATTCTTACACAAATTAGATATTGTTTAATATAACTATAAAATAAACAAAATTAGTTGATCTTGAAGTAAACAAAAAATTTTATTATCTATTGTTTTGGGTATTATGCTCGATCCGAAATATTTTATACCAAATTGAAATAACTTCAACAATTGAAAAAACTCGTATATATTAAAAAAAAACAAATATTACCAATTCCATACAAAAAAATTTCCTTACAATACCATAATTTTGAACTTATATTTTATAACAAATTTTCGTGCATTGCGCGAAGCATCATCTAGTATATATTAATTATGTTTCTTTATAAGAACTATTACTTCTCTTTTCTTTCCTTTTTATGTATAATTTGTTTCGTTAAAATTTAACAATACTCATTTCATCATTTTTAGCCTTTTGCAACGAAGAAAAAAACTCGTCTTTTGTACAATGGCCAACATTTATACCTTATTTACAATAAGTCACATGTTTTTTTCCATCAAAAATTAAAAGTTACAACATACACAAACACATAAGGCACACAAAAACCAGCGGAATAAACATATACTCCCTAGAACCAGAACCCAAAAAAGAAAGTCAAAAGAGGGAAAACTAAACTAGGGCAATAAAACATAAGATTGAGCAAATCTTCAATGTGATTCCTCTCATAATAAACGCAAAGAATTTATTCAAAATCAAGCGAATCAAATGATCGGAGGAACACGAGCTCGATCTCAACACATGAGACAATTAAGAAACTCCATTAAACTACTCTCTGAAAAATCCAAAAAATCCACGATCAGGCCAAAACGTAAAAACAATAAAGAAACAACCTCTATTAGGAAAGCCAAAAACCGAGGAGAATGGCTTTTTATCCTGACCGAAGAGGAACCAAGATCCAATGAGCAACACCAACGCAAAAAAACTTTACAATACCAAAAGGAGGAGCAAACCATAGCTAGCTTGAACCAAGTGTTTAACCCTAAACTGAAAAAAAACCGAGGCCAGCGAAAACCATATTTGAGCAACCTAGACTAAATGAGACATTGGCACTCCACAAACAAATAAAAATCAGCTAATATGAAGAATATGTGACTTTAAGCTCAAGATTTTTCTAGTGTTGGAGTCTCTCTATCTCGGGTAGAAGGTCTTAAAATAAGACAATTAGAATCTTATTCAATTAAATGTAGAGGCTGGTTATATAAAGCCAATTTTGTTTTAGTTTTAATTAGTTAGATAGGTGGTTAGTTAGTTAGGGTTATTTACAACCGGTTTTGGGTTGATTACTTCATCTTCTTCAACTTTATAAGGGGATATCGGGTTTTACAGAAAGAGAGTGAAATCACCATTGTAATCAGAGAACAATCAGCTCAATTGAGCAAGAACTAGTGGATTCCGGAGCTAAGCTTCCGGCGAGACGTAGGGATTCAATCCCGAACTTGTAAAAATATTGTTGTTCTCTCTTTTCTCTATCTTTGATTGATTTCAAGTTCTTTGTGGTAATGTTCGAGTTAATTGGTTGAAGAAAGAATCACAAAAATTGGTATCAGAGCTTGAAGAACACCCCCAAGACAAGATTAATTTCAACATCAGGGATAAGAGTAGAGGTGAATATGTTTGATGAACCGGTGATTTCTCACTCTAGAAATGGAGGATGCACGATCGTCTCAGCATCTTACGTCTCAAAGACGTATTGGTGGAAAAGGTTGTAGATAAAACACCACAGGAGCAAGAAGATCAAACTACATAACCAATCAAGAAAAAGAAGGAAGCCGAAGACGCAATATTAGAACATTGTGAAAAGGCGACGAATGTCATATTACTAAATGTCCTAATCTCTACCAAATAAAGTACATTCTCAACTTAATTTATATTCGTACAAGATACAAGATAACTGGACAATAGATGAAAACACTGATGACTTTCTTAGATTAATTGGCGACCTAAGTCACTTTTCAATTGAAGTTCATGAGGAGGTTCAGACCATTTTTCTTCTTTATGCATTTCCACAGAAGTATGATCAGCAGAAGGAAAAAATAAAATAGAGCATACAGGTCATAAAGATGAAAGAAGTTGTAAGTGCGACAAGATCCAAAGAAAAGGAGTTCAAAGATGGATCAAGCACAAAAGGTGGAACAACTAAAGATTACTTTGTGAGGGGAAAACCAGAAAAAAAAGAACACTCAAGGAAGAAAAGGAAAGAACGAAAGGATATCTAAGTAAAGAAATAACAAGAAGATCTGTTGGATATGCGGACAAGAAATCAATTATAACAAGCAGTGTTACAAATGGCTTGAAAGGAATGAAAACAAGGGACAGGCACATAACAAGGCATAATCCTCTCATGCTAAAGATGATGCACATGATTTGGTATGTCTTGTTGCATATGAAGTACACTCATCTCAAGATATAAAAGATTTAGATGAATGGGTATAGGACACAACATGTTCCTTTCCAATGATCTCAAGAAAGTATTCATTCAGTGCTCTGGATGAATCTTTCATTAGGGAAGGTAACAATGGCCAATAGTTCATACTCCAATGTTAGAGGGATAAGCTCAACCAGGTTTGAAAATCAAGATGGTACAACATATCTTCTAAAAGATGTGAGGTACATGCTAGATATTTCAAGAAACTTTATATCCCTGGGTACTTTTGAGCAGAAAGGTTGTGAGTTTTATGGAGAAAATGACATTCTTAAGGTAGAAAAGGGATACATGGTTATTCTAAAAGGTAAAAAGGTAGGATGTGACATAGCCTCTATACTTATGGGAAAAGCAAGGATAGAAAACAAGTGGTATGTAGCTACGGAAGAAGAAAATAAGACCAACTCTACAACCAGGTTGTGGCATAGCCGAATGGGACACATTAGACAGAAGAATTTGGAGCTGCTGCATCAGAATGGGTGTTTTTGGCACTATCAAGATTACATAGATAAGCTTTTGTGAAGATTGTGTGATAGAAAAACACACAAGACTAGCTTTGGTACAACTAAACATATGACAAATGAGAGATTGGACTATGTCCATTCTAACTTATGGGGTTCACCAAATTCCCTATGAGTCTTGGTAATTATCAATATTTCATCTCATTTACAGATGATAAGTCCTAGAAAGTTTGGATCTACTTCCTTAAAATTAAAGATGAGAAAGGGGTATTTGTAGGCGATCCAGAAGGTGTGAAAGGATTCAAAGTGTAGGTAATGGAAGACAGAATATGTGTCATCAACATAAACGTGGTGTTTAGAGAGGAAGTCATGTTCAAGGACATGAACAAGCAGGTTCAAAGTGATCAAGATTTCTTTGTTACTAATAAGTAAGTCAGTATTGATCTTGCAGGAAATGAAGTAGAAGACCATGATGCAATTCAAGGTGGAGCTACGAAAGATAACGCTGTTCAACATCAAGAAGAAGATCAAACAGAGGATACAAGTCATCATTCACCAGGACTGAGAATTATCAACTTGTCAGAGACAGAACAAAGAGACAAGCCAAACCACCATAAATGTATGAAGATTTTGAGTTATATGATAGTGATGATGATATTGCAGGTTATGCATTCAATGCAATAGAATATTGTGGAAGATCAGAAGCAACAAGCTATAAAAAAACAATTAATGGATCCATACAAAGATATATGGATAGCTGCAGCAAATGAAGAAATGACATCACTAATAAAGAACAAGACATGGACACTTGAAGACAGATAAAAAGTACAAAGGCCAATAGGATGTAAGTGGATATTCAAAAGAAAACTAGGTCTTACAGAAGAAGAAGGTCCAAGGTTCAAAGAAAGTAAGGTTGCAAAAAGATATTCTGATAAAGAAGGAATAGATTAGAGGGAGATATTTGCACCAATACTGAAACACGTCTCGATTAGGTTCGTATTATCAACAGTGGTGAACTACAACATGTAACTCCATCAATTAGACGTTAATAAAACATTTCTTCATGGGAATTTAGATGAAAGTATCCATATGGAGCGACATGAGAGACTCATAAGTAAGAAGCACCGAGAAAAGGCATGTTGGCTAGAGAGACCATTGTATGGGCCGAAGCAATCACCTAAACAATGGAACAACATATTTAATGACTTCATAAATACTAAAGGATGACATCTTAATAGCTTCTAAGGAAGCAAGTGGAAGAATTGAAGATGCTCCTAAGTTTAGAGTTTGAAATGAAAGATATGGGAGAAGCTAAGAAGATATTGGACATGGTCATTCAAAGGGACATAATTAAAGAAACACTTACAGTATCTCAAGAAAGCTATCTTCTTAAAGTTATAGGGAATTTTGAAATGGATCAGTTAAAGACAGTGACAACACCAATGGAGAGTCACTTTAAACTCAAAGTAGCAACAGACAAAGAAGAACATGATCACATTCAAGATATGCAGAAAATTCCCTATCAAAATGCAGTAGGGAGTTAGATGTATTCAATGATTGGAACAAGACATGACTTGGTATATTCTGTAGATTTAGTATGCAGGTACATGAGAAATCCTTTGAAGTAGTAGTGGCGAGTTGTGAAGTGGGTACTAAGGTACGGAAGTGGATCACTAGGCATGAAGTTTAGCTATAAACCAGGAAATGAGTTTTTAGTTCAAGGATATTGTGAATCAGACTTTGCTGGAGATGATGATAATAGGAGATCAAGAATTGGTATGGTTTTTACAGTAAGAGGGAACCCTATTAGCGGGAGATTAAGCCTTCAAAGGATAATAGTTCTCTTTACAACAAAGGCAGAGTATGTGGCTCTCATAGATGTTGCAAAAGAAACTATTTGACTTAAATGTTTAATGAATGAGTTAGGATTTGGTCAGCAAACAGTGAGTATCTTTTGTGGTTCACATAGTGCTATAGCATTATCCAAAAATGTTGTACTTCATTAAGATAACAAAACATATGGCTGTCAAATTCAACTTCATTTGAGACTTAATATCAGAAGGTATCATCAAGGTTGAGAAAATTTCTATAGAGTACAATCTAGCAGGCATCTGCACAAATGTGTTATCAGTAGGCAAGTTTCAAGAGTACATAAGATCATAACTTATGAAATTTGTGTGGGATTACACAGAATATTTAAAGCCGTGTGGGTTTATGCAGAAAAGGGAATTTAAGTGAAGAAATCTGCTCAATAATTCGGGAGTTGGAATCCATGGTAACTAGTTCAAGTTAAAAGGAGTTACCAATTAGCTAGGTCATTGATTATCTTAGTGTACTTTAAGGCTTAATTTTTTCTTAAAATAGTTTAGTCACCCAAAAGCCTAAACATTTGTGGCTAAACCAATCATTCTCATTTCTAGGACGATTTTCCTCTCCACCTTTAGACCAAATTAACCCAAAAATTTGCATTGAATTTCATATTATTAGGCGGTAGAAGTGAAGGAACCAAAAGCAATGATCAAGGAGCTCAAAAGATTCAAAAAGGGTGAAAACAGAGTGGGATCTGTTTGTCGGATCGGTCCAAACCGATATGAGGACTTAGAAAAATAAGAGAGTTGGATTGGTTAAACGGATCGGTTTACCTAAACCGATCCTCAAGATTTACAAATTATAGGGACCGAGATCGGTTTGGCAGATTGGTCAGGCCAAACCGATCCCAAATTTTTGTACTTTTCAGAGACCGGGATCGGTTTGCCAAATCGGTTAGGCGAAACCAATCCTAGACCAATTTAGTCAAAATGTTGACTTCTCTTTTTAGCTTAAATGCATTTTCAATTTGGTTAACCCAATGCCATTTTAAGGATATTATTTAAGGTTTTTTAGATATAATTTAAGAGAATATGCTTTTATGTTCTAATTTCTTTTCTTTTTAAGAACACTTTTGTAAATATTTGAATTTGACCTTATTTTGGAGTTTGATATTTGATTTTATTGTGAATCTTCTTATATTTTCTCTAATCATGATTCTACACATTTTCATCATTATAACTTGTGTTTTATCAATGGTAAGTGAGTAGTTCATTCCTAAGTAAATATGTTTGGTAGATTATGTTGATTAGATGATTGAATATGATGTTTATGAGTTGAATAACTTCAGTCTTCATTCAATAGGTGTGCTTAATGCTAAATTTTTCTTGGCCATTCAAATTTAGATCATAGGATAAATTATGCCCGAAATGTGTTCGATAAATTTTATGAACCAACTATTATTTTCAATATGATATTATCCAAGAGATTGTTTTAGTTCGTATAGTGATTTATCATGAATTAGATCTTATTGCCTCTAATTGCATGATTATCCAAGAGAGTTTTTTAGTTGCATGATTAAGAGATGGATTAGTGCCTTGAGAGTGGATTAATCTAATTAAGCGAATTCTAGACAAAGGATTAGGACTAGAAAGCGAGTATTAGCATCATAGAATGTCATTTGATCACCCAAGTGAATTGGCTTTTCCCATTTACTTAGTCTTTTATCTTGATTTACTTTTCACTTTTCAGTTGACTTTTGCTTAATTCTGTTGACTTTTTATTGCTTTGACTTTTACTTGAGTTTTGTTTATTTTGAGTTTTATGCTTATTAGGATAATAGATTTAAACTAAAAAACCTTGTTTTAGTGCGCTAATTACTCTGATTTGGATCGACTCTCAAATACTGCAATAACATGAGTTGGTTTGAGATACTTGCTTACACATAGAATTGACCAAATTCATGTTTATCATTTGCAACAACGTCAACATATTGCTTGTGTAGCAATCTTGTACGTAGACATACCACAAGAACTGAAGTTCCTTAGACCTACGAGCTTTTCAGAGACTAGAAAAATACCAGCGTGATCTACACTATGTACGTAGAGAGGAGTTGAGTTTGGATCAGAAAGAAACGATGTAACATTCAGATTATGTAATTCAAGATCACCTTCAGGAGGATTTTGTTCTAAATTAGTTGTTGACATAGTTGAATATGCTTAATATTCTGATACAAGAATCAAATATATTAAAAAAGCACAAGACGCAATAAAAGAAACGATTGAATTCGCACGAAGCGAAGATAAAATGTGTGAATCCAAGATGAATTCAACACAAATTGAAAGAAACAAGGAGAAATTGCAACATTTTAAAAATGATCGCAGTGTTGACCCGTAGAGTCGTAGTAATTAACTGAAGAGGGAGCTCAAGAAAACTTGAAAACAAGCTTGAAATTGGCAAGCTCATGTGAGAGAGAGGTAAGTAACAAAGAAAGAAAAAGCTCAATTTAAGATCCTGAAGCATAAGAAGCTTCGATTATGGAGGTATCACAGAAAAAAAAATTGATTACATCTAATACTGTATTGAATAATGAGCTTAAGAAAACAAACACTTTATTATTATCTGTTAGTGAATGTTAATGTACAAACTTGATTATATACAAAGTATTGAATGTGATTTAATACTAACTCTTAACCAAAATAAACCAACACTAAACCGATAATCTATCTCTCAACAAGTTTTAGTGAGTATGTTCGTAACTTTACTGTCTTTCGTTTTTTCTTTTGATTTTGGAGATTAGTTTTTTGACGAATTTAATTCTCGTAACAGTCTTGGATTCTATTTGTATCGATCGGTATGTTTTTATCATTTTTTTATAGTATAGTAGACGACAAAAAAATGTAATACTTATAAAATGAAGGGGAAGGGAGAAAATTAGGTAATAACAAATTGGGAGATTTTTTGAAAATACCATAAATTATGCCAATTTTATGAAAAATGCTATAATGTGGTCAATTTTTGGCAAATACCAAAATGCAGTGGTGTCAAATAGAGAGAAATGACGAAATCAACCCTGAAAATTTTTTATGGCCTTCATTTTGTGTTAAAATTTCATTTAATGCTAATTAAGAGCATTTAATGCTGACAAGAAATGATTCTCTTTACCCAGCATGTAATGTCTCACACTAATAGACTTTCTCGGTGGACAAATAACAATGATTGTATGTATGCATATAAGTCTATTTGAATTTTAGTGGACGAACATTAGTGTATGTATGCATATAAGTCTATTTTGAGTGTTAGTGGACGAAAATTAGTGTACGTATGAATGTTTATCTAGTGAGTACATTAATGTATGGTTAAATATTTATGTAGTGAGTCCTGATGGACCAATAACAATGATTTTATATATGAATACAAGTCTATTTGAGTGTTAGTGGACGAACATTAGTGTATATATGCATATAAGTCTATTTGAATGTTAGTGGACGAACATCAGTTGGCATGAGAGACATCAACATCTACTCGGTCGAAGAATGGTTGAAACTATAGACAAAAATTATCTTGCCCCCAGCAAAAAGCGAATTTGGTAGTGTTTGTATTATTGTGTAAAAACTTTTATGTAGATGCAACCAACCTTTTGTGTGCTTTTGCTAACAAAAATACATTTTTTGGATTTATGTATATGGCTTGTACCCTGTACTGTAGTATTTTTTCATCTAAAGTGAATCGTGTTCAATGTATTCCACATTAAAAGGTGAACAACTAAGTGTAGTATATGTTTATGTCCATATATATTTGGTGGACAATTAATTTTGGTATTCTCAAAGAGATTGATCTACTATATATTTGGTGGACAATTATCCAACATATATTGTCTCCCACCTGTAGACATTTTTGATGCCATCTGTAGACAATTAATTTAGCATTTGATCTTCTTAATATATATGTTTGGAAGGTCGTCCATTAATTGATTGTGGACCACATTATGAAATTGCCAACAATAGAACAACATTTGATACTCATGGACTTTTTTTTAGAGAAAGTCCACGTATATGTGGAAGGACGTCCGTTGAGTAATAGTGGACCATATTATGAAAAAGTCACTGGTTAAATGGACATATATTTACAAGCTTGTCAACTGGGTAATAGTGGGCCACATATGCTTGTCAATTGAGTGATAGAGTAAATGCACCTATATGTGTAAGAGCATGGACAAACCTTGGAAACAAACACAAATTTTTCTAGTAAGAGGAGAGAGAGAGAGAGAGAGAGANGAGAGAGAGAGAGAGAGAGAGAGAGAGAGAGAGAGAGAGAGAGATTCTCTACTGATAAGATGAAGAAGAAGATAAGGGGAGAGCGATATAAGATGAATCGAGAAGAAAGAAAAAGATGCTCACAATTTTGTAAGATTTTCAACAATTTAGAAATAAATAATCAATATCTCTTAATTGTGTCAGAGGGGTATTTTTATGAGAAATTTTTTGGAAATGCCATAAAGGCACAAAGAGTAACGCGAACTACCACAATGTGGGAGTGTTACACGTGGTGCCATAAACGTGTGACATTCTGGTAATCGGTGGATTACAATGCTCCCCCTCACGCTAATTACCAGCGTGCCACTAACAAGTTGTCGTTGGTTTGGCGCGAAAAGAAGGGGGAGGCGCATGGAGAGGTGATGTGACAGGATATTTCAGGTGTAATTAATGGCATTAATTGTTGTAACCACTGGATAAAAGGCTAATCCAATGTATAACCCACTAGTAATGGTATTTAGATATACCATAATAAATCTTTTTACACATTCTAAATTTTTTCAAGCTTTTGAAGAGAAAAATTTGTCGAAGGTGAGAGCATTTACTCCCCATTAATAAAATTCTCTTTATCTGATTTCGTCGAAGTACAATAAATACGAGGTAAATGTGGTCGTAGACATGGTATTATGGTCGCAAAATGCTATTGTATTCATTAATAGACGAGATCTGAGTAGACATTTAATCATTTTTCAGGTTTACGGGTGAAATGAAAGAATCAGTGATGGTCATTGTGGGGGAATGGGAATGCTTGGAAGGTGGCAGTTGGCGATTTCGTGTGTCGAGAAACGTATATGGCAAATGCGTCTCGTTGTGTGAGATGGACAGCTTCGAGACGTTCAATACAAAGTTGGAAAGTGCATTCGGAACGGAAGACATAAAAAGCTTAAGTTTCTGGGTTGGCAGCTGTGAAACAGTCTTCACGCAGGCCAAAATGCCACCAATTATTGTGGAAACTGATGAGAGTCTGGACATGTTTCGAAGGGAAAGACATGACGAGAGTGGACTGAAATTATACTTGTCCTTGAAGAAAGTGGTGGACAATAGATATGATGAAGGAAAAACGGGTGATAGTGCATATGAAGACAACAAATTCTTAAAACAAGTTAGTCACCTGGAGAATGTGTACATACATGTAACTGGTGTAGTGGACGAGTCAGGCGGTGGACAAGGTGACAACATGTTTGATTATCGTGGACAGGAAAAGGGGACGTGTCATGCAAAATATGTGGTGGACGTATCATGCAGTGGACAAGGTGATAATATGTTTTGATACCATGGACATACAAGTAAAAAGCTTAAAGTGGGTCATTCCATCTCCATTGGGGATGAAACGAGGGATGTAAGTGACGAGGGGTCTCCCACTTACGACTTCAATTATATGACTGATTTGATTGCAGCTGAGTACCCAACACAGTGGTATCCCTACCAGTGCGTAGACAATAATGGTGGGCAGTGTGCTATGCGAGGGGGACAAAATTGTGGAGGAAATCTGGAGCTTTTAATGACTGTTGAGTCCGTCGCCCGAATTAAGAATGCTGGGAGGGATAAATCCCTGGAGGAAGACGATTCTATTCGAGAAATAGATCGTACTGGTAGTGAATCTTATAGGGGAAAACTTTCTGGTGGTGGACAAGATAACAGTGATGGACAATATAACAATGATGGACAACATTCACTAGATGGACAAGATAACTGTGGTGGACAATATTCCCTGAGTGAAGGACGCCAATCTGAGGGGGGGGGGGGCAATTAACCAATGATGGACAACATCAAGATGGTGAACCAGATCATGGTGAAAGCAATGATATGGTGGTGGGATATGATGTGTTAGGGGGACAAGAAAGTAGTCGTGGAGTTAGTAGAGGTGGTGTAAACGGTGAACAAGAGTTACTCAGCTCCGTACGTCCTCAAGGTGGAGACACAACTGTTAAAAGATGTCTGGTGTGTGACGAAGTTGAAGAGACCGTGGAAGGGAGTGGACAAGATTTGGTTGTGTATGATGGTGGACAAGACTTCGATTGCGTCGGAGGACCAGGTAATACATCATGTCCTCTCGATAGTTATAGCGATGACGATAGTGGATATGATAAAGGTTGGAAATCCATGGACACAGCGAACAATCTATTTGTAGTTAATCGAGAGCCATTTAGAGACAACATTAAGATGATAAGAAGTGATAAAGGTAACATGAATTTGAAGAAAGGGGACGATGCACTATATGTTGGCTTAGTATTCAAAAACAAGGCTGAATTGCATAACGCAATATCAGTTTACTCAGTGAAAAGGTTGTTTAGTTTCAAAGTGAGAAGCTCAGACAAAAAGGGTGATTGTGATTTGTGAGGACAAGAAATACGATTGGAGGATATATGCTACAAAACAAAAGGACTCTGAAAATATGGAAATCAGAACGGCGAATCTAAAACACACATGTGATGTGGAATCACAATCCTAGTACGGTAAAAAGGCAACGGCTGAAATACTAGGAGAGCTAATCAAGTCAAAATATGCACATGGACAAAAGGGGCCTAGAGCTTGCGATGTACCGAAATTAGTCTTGGAAGAGTTAAATGTCACTATATCGTATATGAAGGCTTGGAAAACTAAGGAGATCGCCATGAGAAAGGCGAGAGGGAGTGATGAAGACAGTTACCAGTTCTTGTCCACGTACTTGCACTTACTGAAGACAACAAATCCGGGGACAATTACAGCCATGAAAACAGTGAAGTCGGCAAGTGGAAATACATTGTTCAAATACCCGTTTTTTGCTCTAGGGGCTTCAATCTCATGTTTTAAGTATCTATGAAAGGTTATTGTCATAGATGGGACACATGCAAAGGGAAAATACCAAGATACTTTAGTGGCAGCAAGTGGACAAGATGGCAACTTTCAAATTCTTCCATTAGATTTTGGAGTTATAGATGGTGAAAACACGGCGGGGTGGACATGGTTTTTTTAGCCAATTGAGCCAGCTCATTAGTGACAGTGAGGATCTCGTTGTCATTTCCGATAAACATCAGTCCATATATGTCGGGTTGAGAGTTGTTTATCCACTTGCGAAACATGGGGCTTGCGTTATACACCTGTGTAGGACCGTTAAACATAAGTTCAAATGTGATGGCCTCGCCAACATGGTCTCAAACGCGGCAAAAGCCTACACTGTGGGTGGTTTTCGCTATTGGTTCGAGGAGATCCAACATCGTAATCCAAAATGTGCGCAGTATTTGATGGACGTCGGGTTACCCCATTGGACACTCGCATATTTCTCAGGTATGCGTTACAACCTTATGAGTAGCAACATTTCAGAATCGTTGAATGCGGCACTGCAACAAGCTTTGGAGTTACCTATTGCAACTATGGTGGAATCCATCCGAACGATGCCGATAAAGTGGTTATGCGCAAGGAGAGAAAAATATAGAAGGACGTCCACGAGATGTACACCACAAATCGAAGACATCCTTATTGATCATTTGAAAGACGTCATAGATTGTGCCGTAATAGCTTCAACTGATTGGATATATCTGGTAAATGATAGAAATGGGTGCGTTTTTACAGTGGATGTAGAAAACAAAAATTACACTTGTAGGGTCTTCGATGTGTTGTTGGTCCCATGTTATCATGCACTAGCATGTCTTGGCATACAAAAACATAGAAATCTACTCTTTTGTTGGCGAGTGTTACTCTGTTAAAACCTGGGAGAAACTTTGGACGGAGAAAATACTACCACCTGGAAAAGAAACAGAACTAGAGGTTCCGGCTGTTGATGAAGATGTCCACCCACCAAAGACAAGCAGAGGATCTGGGAGACCAAAAAAAACTAGGATACCATCTAGAGTGGAACACCCGGTATGATTTTGTCATATATCACTTAGTATATGCTTACATAAGAACATGAAAGTAACAAACACACATTGCAGTGGGTGAACAGAAAGTGCACAAGGTGTAAGAAGTTTGGACATAATAGGGCAAGCTGCAAAACCCCAATATAGATGTTGGTTATTTTATGGTATTGGGAGTAGTAAGTATGCGTATTTTAGGAAAGTGATCCATATTGGAAGTTGTTGGTTTTTATCGTATATGGACATGAAAATGAAATGTTGGTTTTTGGGTTACTTAATTGTTGAATCAAGACTTAATTCTAGGTATTAGGTCTTAGACTTTGTGGGTAA
>OVBE01005315.1:10176-21970 GCA_900406425.1 Iberis pinnata | reverse complement strand
CGAAATATATATACAAAAACGAAAAAAAATTCTAGTCAAAATACGGGTTTCTACAAGTTGGATCATACCAATTACAAATAAAGACAACAAATCGCATGTTTAACATCCATGGGTATTGGACCTCCAATATCTCTCGAAGGATGTCGTAGTACACAACTTCTCTCGAGGTAGACGATATACCCGGGTCTAATGTTGTCCAATACCTATCTCCATCGCGAACCTTGAAAGTGAATTCTCTCGTGCAGTACCACGGGTACCTCATAATATTGTTGTTCGGCCCTCTCGCGAGTTCGATCAACCATGTCAGAAATGTTCGACCAATAGTTTTTTTCCTCTCGAACCTATATAAAATTTATGATGATTAGAATATTAAGAAAGTTTAATTAATTGGTATATAATCATACACTCACAAAATATTGCAGCCACTTGAAGTACTCTTCCTGTTTAAGAACTTATACTTCATCTTCAGACTTATCCGAGAAGTAAGATACACAGACCATTGCCAAGTATATCCTACAAGGTTATAAGATACAAACGTTAATGCCCACAATTTAATAAAAATTTCTAAATGAAAATATTAATGTTTCCATGTTAATTTACCTTTAGTACTCCAACATATTTTCACAGTTGCTGAGGATATACGTAAGTAGATGTTTCCACTCCTGCTCCGTACGTCGGCGAGTCTTAATTTTTCCGCTAAGTCGTCCAATTTGTTAGAAAATACTTGGAACATAAGCAGGATACGTAGGATGTTCTCCACCGTCATCATGTCGAGAAGTTCTTGGCTTTTTGTACGAACATTTCTTGGAAAGTAATATTCTGCAAAATTTGCAGCTTCTTCGTTGATGCTCTATGTCACAATAGAACCCTCTACTTTGCTAAGATCTTGGACCTTCTTCTTCAATTGGAACATGTACCTATTGAAAGGGTACATACACTAATATTGAACCGGTCCACCTAATGGTGCTTCATGAGGAAGGTGAACTGTTAGATGTTCCATAACGTCGAAGAATGACGATCGGAAAATCTTTCGTGACAGCGGTTGGAGCATTTCACGAAAGAATGGTCCAACCACTAAAAATACAAAAACAATATAAGTAATCATTGATTAAAACATATAAGTAAATTGTACACAAATGACTAAATTAATACATGAAATGGTTTCGTGGACATCTTTTGGAAGGAGATGCTCAAATGTAAATGGGACAAAGCGTTGCATCACTACATGATAATCATGACTCTTCATACCAATGAACTTGCCTTCTCCGATACCAACACAATTTCTCAGATTAGATGCGTATCCATCGGCGAATCGGACCCTTTGAATGATCCATAGGAAGAACTCATCCTTGGCATTCTTAGGTAATCTAAATGCATGAATTGGACATCTTCCATCTTTTGTGATGTGAAGCTGATGATGAGAACAAATGTCCGGAAAATATAATCTAGTCTTCAAATTGTCTTTGGTTTTCCCTTAGACAGTAAGCACGATGTTTATAATGTTGTCTAAGAAGTTCTTCTCAACATGCATGACATCTAGATTATGCCTCAAAAAATGCATTTTCTAATAAGGAAAATCCCAAAATATGTTTTTCTTGTGCCAATTATGATTTTCTCTGTAACTATCATAATAGACATGTCCATTCCCACCAACATTAGCATCATTGGTCATCTCGACACCAAAATAGAGCATTTTCTTTAATAGATATGTGCCATCTAATTCAGCTGGTGGACCTTCAACACATCTCTTCTTTGTGAATAACGTAGTTGATCGGCGATATGGATGATTTGGGGGCAAAGATCTTCGGTGAGAATCAAACCAACATGTTTTCTTCCATTCTTCAATTAGAATGAGTTGGTGTCATCGTTACAGTATGAACATGCTAGTCTCCCGTGTGTTAACCATCGACATAACATTTCATATGCTAGAAAATCGCTTATAGTCCACATAAGAACCGCACACATCTTAACATTTTGTTGTAGCGACACGTCATACACCTTCTTCCCATACTCCTATAATGTGTTCAACTCATATATCAATGGTTGCAAAAATACATCAAGCACTCATTTCGGATGCTCTGGCCCAGGTACAAGAATAGAGAGAAATAGAGACTCTCGGTTCATACACAAAGATGGCGGCCAATTGTAAGGTGTCACAATGACTAGCCAAAGAGAATATTGTCTACCATGCTTCCCGAATAGGATGAATCCATTTGTACTTAATATGAGATAAATATTTCTTGTCTCGCATGCAAAATCCGGATAAGTAGACTAGAAATGATGCAAAGCATCAGCATCAGAAGGATGTGTATTCTCTCCATCAAATCTATGCTCAGCATGCTATCTCATTGCCGCAAAAATCTCTCAGATTGATGCAATCTCTTTAGCCTATATGTTAGTGGCATATACTGCATCCTCTTGTAAGGCATTGAAACTCTACCGCATGTATCCTTATACCTTGGTTTGCGGCAATATCGATAAGTCGTATGGTTTTTGTCATGTCTCCAATAAATCATACAATTTTTGATGCACACGTATATAACTTGATACGACAATCCAAGCCCATAAACAATTTTTTGTATCTCGTAATATGAACCTGGAGCATGATTATCATCTGGCAAGATATCCTTCACAAAATTGGCTATTGCGTCAACTACATCCTCAGACAAATTATAGTCCATCTTTATCCCTATCAACCTACTTGCAGATGGTAAAGGCGAATGACCATATCTACATCCTATATATAATGGCTCATTCGTTGCGTCTAGCATATAAAAAAAATGTTGCACTTCTAAATTAGGTTCTTCATTCGAACTTTCGCCGACTCTATATTTTCGCTATAAACGTCATTAGCCATTTGAACCGTAGGTGCCCCAAATTCTAATTCCGTTCTAGGTTCCTCTATCCTATCGGCCACTTGTTCGCTACCGCTACTACTAGCAACAATATCATGTCGTTCTTCATGTAAATACCAAATCTTATAACTCGGCATAAAACCATTTACATATAAGTGATTTCATACTATATATATCTTCATATTGTGATAATTCCAACATAAAGAACATGGACATGTTAACTTACGACTGTTTTTTGTCTGAGGTTGTCGACATGCTAATTCCATGAACTTCATAACACCATTTGCATATTCCTCGTTCAAAAGCTTTATCTCATAATTCATTTTTTCACCATCCATCCATGATCGAAAATAAGGAGAAGTAGATATTTTATAAGTTTGTTTGTGAAGATGGAAATGAGAGGGTGTTGAATTTATATAATTATTTATCGACGGAATTCTAACGGATGTTTCGTCGATATCTACGAATATAACTGTTGCCAATGACTAAAAATGATTAGATTCAAACAGACAAATTTGGTCCAAAAACCGACGGATTACCGACGGATTATTTACCGTTGGTTTTACCGTCGGTAAAACCGACGGATAGGATTCGTTGATAACTTTACCGACGAAACGTTTAGCCGTTGATTTTTCCGTCGGTATTTTAGATGGATTCGAATCTATCGATTTTTGCGATTAAAAATTACTTATTTTCTTGTAGTGTATACCATTTGTTCCATTATCTCTCTAAGTATGCTTTTCCTTCGTGTTGTGCGAATTGGAATTTGTGACTTGCCCAATGATATTCTCCTTTTTGTTACATTATCAACCTATTGAATTATAAATATTGAAGAATATTTGTTTATAGACAAATATGGCAAATGATTTAAAAATTGTGGGTGCGCTTATTTATTTTAATCAATGTTTTATGAATTTATGTAATTAAATACTAATAAAGCATATGCCCATTTGCTATAAGGAATAGACTTATGAATCTTATTAATTTATATTGACAGCTCAAACCACCACCAAAAGAAGAAATCATGGAACTCTTTATGTATTTGATAAACCATCTCAAATATCCAACATTGCAAGTCAACGTTTTCTTACAACTGTAGCACATATACTATAATTATATATTATATACAATATAAATTTGGAAAATTCTAAAAAATACCACAAAAAATTAGATTTATTCTAGAAATATCATAATTCCAAAAGTTTTAAACTATCACATTTACCACAAAAATGTTTATGTTTAAATCATATAACTTATTACTCCTAGTCTCTCACACTAGAGGTCCCTGGTTCGAATTTGGATTCAGACAATTATTTTTATCGGGGTTTCTATCTCTGGTGGTAAAAGGCTTACAATTGTGCGTTCCGCCACTTAGATTCGAATTCCGGCCATCGTCAATTAACATGAGATGAATTTCGACGGTCCTCCTAGATACCCTTGGCGACTGCAGACGTTTTAGACCTAATGGGGTCTTTCAGAGTTCCGGATACCAGGATCATAAAAAAAACAATTGAGAGTATATGATATTTTAAAAACTTTTAAGAGTATGTGGTATTTTTGAAATAACCTTTTTTAAAACTTTTTTTTATGATATTTCAAAAAATTCTACTATAAATTCAAACACTATCTTGATAATTAATAATGTATGGACCATATACAGATTACAGACCACTGAAACAATAATATCCATAATATGAAGATAGAAATCAAGGACCGGCAACCAAATACTTACTAAAAAATATCGATACAAATAATTAAAAATAATTAATAAGATCATAAAGATAAAATAAAATATAAAAATCAATGTCAAGGGGTCCGTGAAGGTGACAGTGTGCTGTAAGTTGCTCCAATCCCGTTGTCAACCTTCCTGTTTGTAAAAGATCACATGAAATGTTATTTTATAAAATTAAATTTATTATTATGTAAAAGTGATCGATTTCGTCTAAATATATGTTATCTTTTAAATAATACAAATGCGTGACGTTATTGTCGGTATAATAATATTCACTATCGATATAATCACTACAAGTTACCTCTATATTGAGACCAAAGGATTAACAAAATATATACATTTTTAAGTTATCATATCGTATCATGTTAAGGTTAAGGATATATCTTTGTCACTGTTTTATGTTATGTTATTTATTTTCTTAATTTTCACTACGTCGCTGTTTATAATTTTTTTTATATTTTGTTAAGATAGTATAGTAATACGCTAACGTTTTACTTGAATACCATAACATTATATATGACGATGATGTGTGAATTTTTTTAAAAAAATTTAGTCTTAGATTACGAAAACATAAAAAATTATATGTATTATGGAATTCATATTGTAGTTATGACGATAAAACTTAATAATATACTAGGGAGAAATGGCAAAAAATCATAAATTCTTAAATCTAGGCAAAAATTTCATAACTTTCAAGTGAGTCAAATAAATCACAATTTTGATGTAAAAAGTTATTTGAATTCAATTAGATCCCATTCATTTGGTCTCAAAAAAAGTCAGTCGCTTAAAATCGTTAAATTTGATTTTTTTTTTTTATAAGACTAAAATAACTTGATCAACGAAAATTTGTGATTTAAATAACATTATCATAAAAATTTTGTTTTATTTGGCTGTTTAAAAGTTTGTGATTTAGATGAATTGACATTGTAATATTAGGAGTTATTTTGCTCTTTGATCTATTCAAAATAAGTTAAATTTTTTTATATATTTCAACTTTAAAAAATTAAAATGATATTTAAACGAATATACATCAATATCAATGTTTAATAATAAAATATTATATATAGATATATAAGATAATGATAAAACTAATTTGATATAAAACATCAAATACGATCGGCTAATAGTATACCAATATATATATATATCAATGTTCATTTAATTTGAGAAATGATTGAAACTTTGGTTACATGAATAATATGACGATAGTTAGGTTATGTTTAGCTTTATAAATAATGTGATTAATTGTCTAAACATTTTTATAATACTGTTTTATTTGTTCATTATATTAATGATACAAAATATAATATGCAAAAACAATAACTTTGATATTAAAAACTATTTCTTTCTAATAGTATATATATATATATATATATATATAGTTTTTCTTTTCACTATCAGTTGACAATCTAATTCTTCCTTTATTATATTTCATTTCAGTCGACGTTTAGTGTTTTTCATATCAATTAATAAAACATATAAATCATATCTTATAGTTAATTTAACCAATTAAAAATTATCTTACAAAAATTTGAATGATCACAAAAGCTATATAATTCAAAATTATTGCGTGAATATTAAAAATAAAACAATTTTTTCGTTAAAAAAAAAAGACTTTGAAGAAAATGAAAAGTTGAGGAGCAGCAGAAAAAGAAACAATGAGTTTTGGGAATAGGCAAAGAAAAGGAAAAGCGAGTTCTCAAGGAAAAGGAAAGGAAATTGTTAAGGTTTGGTTTAGTATGTAAGGAGTCGAAAGTGTGCAAGAAAACGAACACTTTTGAGCTGAATCGATTGTTATGGGTTAGGGTTAGAAAAATTGTTCAAAAAAGAGTATGTAAGAGATCTTGGGATAAGAACATGTTTGGGTTTCTAAATGAATAAGTGTATTTTCGAATAGCTTATTGTACAAGAAAAATAAACAACTCTTTTATTTGGTTTTGAAAACCGTTGGGAATAAAGTTTGTGTTTGTGGTATTCTTGTATTCTTCAAACTTTCAATTGGCATCAGAGAGGGCATCTGAGGAATAAGGTTTATTCTATCACAAACATGTGAAGATCCTATGACAAGGAATGAAGAACACTCAACTACATATGACAAGACCTGTCTTACTAGATCCTGACAACCTCGAATGGTGGAAAGTGCAAATACGTGAGCTTTTCAAGGGCATGGATGAAGATGTGTGGACAGTAGTGACCACAGGCTGGACGATACCTCAGAAGAAGAATGAAGCTGGTGAATAAGATGCCAGAGAATCCTGTAAGTGGACTGAAGCTGAGAAACTTAAGTCAAAGTATAACTCCAAGGCGTTATCAACCATCTAGTGATCACTCACCAAAGACCAATTCTAGCGAGTTCAAGGATGCAAATCTACAAAACAATTATGGGACATTCTTCAAGCAACATATGAAGGAACTGATGATGTGAAAAGAACTCAGGTGGATCTACTTGCCTCTGAATTTGAAAAACTTAAGATGAGAAAAGATGAGAGTGTTGAAGAGTTCAGTGGGAAGTTTTCATCTATTGCAAATGCATCAAATGTGTTGGGTAAACACTACAAAGACAAAAGATTGGCAAAAAGTTTCTGAGATGCTTACCTGGTCAATACTAATCCCACAAGTCTGCACTTCAAGTTGCTAAAAACTATGATGAAATATCTTTTGAGCAAGTGGTTGGTATGATGCAAGCTCGTGAGTTGGAAATCAAAAAAGAAGAATAAAAAGAAAGGTTTTGTCGTCACAACATTTGAACAACAAACATTAGAATCACTTGAAGAAGTTGCGGGACTCATTGTTAAAATATACTTTAAGAAGTCTGATCGAGGACAACAACACGAAACACCAAACATTTGTAAGTCTGAGACTAGAATTGACACTGACATAGGGTATCACATGAATGATGTCCAGTGTCAGGACTGCCTGAATCTCAAGAAGAAAAAAACTCTAAAATGTTGTGAATGCAAAGGATTTGGTCACTTGAAGTCCGAATGTGTGAATTTGCAAAAACAAAAAGAGAAATCATTTGTAAGTCAAGATGATGAGAGCGAAGACACTGATCGTGGTGATGACAAAAAAAAAGAGATGTTCAACTTGGTAGCATATGTTCGAGTTATTGAAGAATAATCTGACTCAGATTCTGATATTGATATTGAAGCATCTCTAGTTGATGAAAACAGAATCATGTGTGACAATCTAGTACAGTCCAAAAATAAGAACTTGGCACTGATTCAAGAAAACCAAATTCGAAGGGAGGTGATTGATATTCTGAGGGCTGAACTACAGGAAGAGGGAGCAAAAACAGATTCGTTACAACACCAGCTGCGTGAACAGTTGAAACAAGCCAAAGATCTTGACAAACTACTCACACTACGGAGATCTAGTAATGTGAATTGGGGATTGAGTTATGAAGGTATGTCTGGTTACACAGATACATTTGTGAAGGCTTTTGTGGGACACGATAAGGAGGTAGTCAAACTACCACATGTAGTGAAATACAAAAGAGAAAGCTCTGGAACAAAGGCTGTGATTCATAAACCGCAACACTTCAGAAGAAAGAACATTGCTAGGTCACCCAAGAGTTGC
Organism: Iberis pinnata; assembly: GCA_900406425.1. NCBI lineage: Eukaryota > Viridiplantae > Streptophyta > Magnoliopsida > Brassicales > Brassicaceae > Iberis > Iberis pinnata. The sequence goes on along the minus strand of OVBE01005315.1, from coordinate 13,804 downwards.
TTTTACTGTGGAGAGAAAGGCATCTTAAGATGCACTGTTATTGGTGGAATGAAAGGATCCTTCAAGTCCTTGACCAACGTGATTACCATGTTGATAAGCGATACAGAAACAAAGTTCGGGTAAAGAAAGAAATCCTTTTCTATTATTCAACACTTACTTCAGAAACAGTTCAACAAACAGGTTAAGAGAGTGTCTGGTACTACGACAGTGGCTATTCCAAGCATATGATTGGAAAAATAGAGGCTCTTAAAATTTATGAGGTTGCTAACACTGGAAAAGTCGTTTTTGGTGGGGGAGAAAAAGGGAAAATCAAAGGAAGAGGTGATACAAGTGGTGAACAATCCCAAACTCCATAATGTGTACTTGGTGGAAGGATTGACAATCAATCAAATCAACATCAGTCAGCTATGTGACTAAGGTTTAGTTGTGACCTTCACAAAGAAGGAGTGTTAAGCTGTAGATGAGTCATGAGATGTGAAACTCCAGGAGATCAGAACAATCAGCAACACCTACTTGTGGAAACCAGCTGAAAAGTGCGTCACAACCATGTCACCAAGTCGACTGAACTTTTAGCATAGAAAATTGGGACATGTCAATGTCAGAACACTGGCTAAATTAGCTAACCATGAGTTAGTTTGTGGAGTACCCAAACATAAGGGGGATGAAAACTATATGTTTGGACCCGGTCCACAAGGCAAACAGGTTAAAGTGCATCATCCTAAAATAACAGATGGAAGAGTAACAAGGAAGAAGAAGATCAATTCTCGAGAGATAGTTGGTTTCTCTTGTTTTGTGTCAATGATCGAAACCAATTCGCAGAAAGAGGCATTGGAAGATGAATGCTGGATAACCTCAATACAAGAAGAGCTAGAACGATTTAAGCGAAATAATGTGTGGACTCTAGTACCTAGACTTGAGAATGTCAACTTGGTTGGTACCAAAGTGGATCTTCAAGAATAAAATAGATATAAAAAACATCATATATGGTTCGAAACAATGCACAACTGGTAGCACATGGATACTCTTCAATGGAATTATTCAAGAGGAAGTTTTTTTTCAACAACAAAAATGGTTTGAAGATTTTGATCATCCCAATCATGTCTACAAGCTCAAAAAGGCATTGTGTGTACTAACACAGGCTCCCAGAGCGTTGTATAAGAGACTCACCAGCCTCTTGTTGGAATAAGGCTATGTTCGTAGCAGTGTGGATAAGACTATTTTTCACTACTCAAAGGTTCAAGAATTCTTGGTTGTGCAGATCCATGTGGACGACATCGAGTTTGGTTCCACTAGTCAATTACTTATTGATGACTTTTTTAGACGTATGAATCAGGAGTTTGAAATGAGTATATGTGGAGAACTAACATTTTTTCTTGGTTTGCAGATACAACTTTTTCAAACAGAGATGATGATGTATTCATATCGCAAAGCACCTATGCCAAGAAGCTTTTGACAAGATTAGACATGGACTCATGTAAGACAGCAAAAATCCCAATGAATACTACATTCAAGCTCTCAAAGGGTGAACAGGGTGAAGACGTTGATCATAACTTTATCGTATCATGATTGGGAGTCTTGTGTATCTCACAGCAAGTCGCTCAGATATCAGTTTGAGTGTTAGTATATGTGCTAGATACCAAGTTCAATGATATTACTCGGTTTTAACGCTTTCTAGTGAGCATTTATGTTTCCTATTAAGCGTTATCCGAGTGTTTTCCTTGAAATTTGATATATTTTACAGGTTTTCTAGGTGTTTGGGTCATTTTGGAACAAAAAGACGGATTTCTGCACGAAACGGATGCAAATTGATATATGCAGATGCAGAGTCCAGCAGAAAGATCAGAAGTTTAGCAATGTTTGAAGATGTTCCCACCGATGGATGAAGCTTAAATTTTGACACAAGATAGCCACGTTAGTTAGCTTTCATATGGAAGTGGTTTGAAGTCGATCAATCGGTGCAATCAAAAGTTATGAGTATTTTACTGGAGACTGATCAAGATGAATCGCAAAAGAAGATCGCGCAGGAATATCCTCGAGTGCACGATCGGGCATTTGCTCGTGGAATACCCGAGAAAAAGTAGAAAATTTCCAAAATTTGCAACCAAATCCTCAAGTTTACCCCAATTTTCCTATCTCATTTATTTTACTTTTTTTAGCCTATAAATACATTATGTTTTAGGTTTTTAGAACATAAGCTTTATTTTCTTTCTGAGAGAAATACTGAGGGAGAGGAGACTCAACTTGTATTTGGAGAAGATTTCTGAAATTTTTTATAATATCTCTATTGTTTTTATTATGTGTTCTTCTTTAATATTGTGTTGTTCTTATTTAATGTTGTGTTGTTCATCCTTTACAATATCTGAGTAGTTCACTAGTTAGGTTTTAGGGTTTCTCAGGGAAATCAGGGTTTGATTGTTAGATTTGTCATAAGGGGATAATAATTGTTAGGTTCTTAGTCTATACTTGTTATTAATGCATGAATTAGAGTAGCTAAATATTCATATATATTAGACTAATAAACACAAAGAGATTTGGTTTAGAAGTTGAATCTAGCCTAGATGAATAAGTGTTCTTACTTGCGAGAGTATTGTCCTGAATGCTTGTGAACAATTGAATCTGAACTATAATGCATGATCAATTATTTAAAAGACGGCGAGAGTTTGTCTCTGATAATTTGAGCATAGATTTTAATACTCTGAGAGGAGATTATTCCATTGTTGTCTTTCATGTTGAGAACTATTTTCAAAAGAAAATCCTTGAACGATAAATTGATTTTTAATCATGATTACATGTGGTTTCCCTGATGCCTGACGCTTTTATTTTATAAGTTTAAACCGCTTTAATTTACCGTTTTGATCACAATCAACCTTATTATTCCTGCTTTAGCTTGATTTGAATTGAAACTGAATCGTGTACTATTCTAATCTCTGTGGATTCGATACCCTTTGCTATGCTACATTGAACTGTTCTCTGTAATATTTCTTAGGATTTAAATTCTAGACCTATCAGAATTTTGGTGTCGTTGTCGGGGACCAATAGTGCCTTTTTGGTTTCTTATTAGAATCTAGTCTAAAGTTTTTTTCTCTCTTATTTTTATTTTATTTTATTTATATAGGTGATGGTAATATATTACAATAATTAGATACATGAGCAAGAAGACACATTTGAAAAGGACATTCAGGATGAGGAGGAACCATTTGATGAGAACGTGCTTACCTCACAAAAAAAAGTAGAGTTGAATTTTCTTGAAAAAGAGTATCAAACACTGCCAAAGAGAGTCCTAGCTGAGATGCTTCGACTAAACATCCTCTTACACCAAGCAACGCTTGAGGGAAAATATCTCACATGTGAAGAGATGCCTAGCATTGAAGATATAACTTTTAGATTGCATACACTCATGATTATTGATGAATGTTATGATTTGATATGTGAGTCTCAAAGACTAGATACTATGAGGTTTGAAACATTTACTAGGAATTATGATGGAATATGTTACGACATTCATGATCTTATGTTAAGTTTTTCAATTCTTGATTAGTTTAGTCTACTTCTAGAAAAATCTTGCCTAGGAGATGTGCTTGATGTAGATAAGATCTTGAGTGATTTAGAAAATCCTAAGGTTGATATG
>OVBE01005315.1:0-10157 GCA_900406425.1 Iberis pinnata | reverse complement strand
TGATTGATGGAGATGAAGTTGACTACTTTGTGTTGAATTCATTTAAACCAGAAGTTGATTTTATTTTTCCCTCCAATACATTTGATTCTCATGAACCTCTAGTAATCAAGGAGCAATTAATAATATATGCTACATATGTAGTCAGCTTCTTTGTTGAGATTGATGTCTTTTTTCCATGAGAAACATTGTATTCCTTTGTGCATATGTTCTATTGCACTATCAGGAGAAGGACTAAAGGTGCATTGGCTCAGCCATTTGATTCTCATGATTAGCATATTGGGCTTAACCTTCAAGCTAAGAGACGTTAAACAAAGCGCTGAGTGGGAGGCAACCCACTATATTTAGAGTCTATCTATTTTTTCTATTTTGAGTCAGTCCTAATCTACTTATATTTAGATTTGAGTTTAAAGTGTTTCAGGTTATTACTGGTGAAAGTTTCTTCATGACATTCTGGGTTATCTTTTCTATTATCATTACTCATCTTTTTCACTTGAACTGTTGGTTGTTAGAAATGTTTCTCTCTTGATTCTTGCTAATCCCGATTAGTATTGCTTAGATCATTGCTCACCATTCACCATCGTTCTTGTGTTTTGACTTGAGTTGATTTTAGATTCATGATTGATTGGTTTTTCTTATTTGGTAGTTCTTGATTCTTGCTAATTATAATTAGTATTGCTTTATCATTGCTCTTTACTTACCAATTGCTTTACCATATTGATTGTTGTTAACTGTTCAGAATGATGCCTCTATTATATGATTCTTGCTGATTTTTTATTAGTATTTCTCGATCATAATGCCTTAATGGTTTCTCTTACAATTGATTCTTGTTAGTTCTTAAGCTATCATTGCTTAAATCGTTGTTCAACTATTACTTACATTTCTCTTGAGTGTTTGTTCTTTTTGCAGGCATAACGAATGAGGCATAGGAGTTCAGAACAGATTTGAGAGCATTTCACTTTTTGTAAACCTCTTTCCCTTGAACTCTTATATAGTATTATCTATTTTCATCCATTACAGACTTTTCTATTGATCATGGTTACTTTTATACCTTCTTTTTGATTAAATTTCACATTGGGACGGTGTGAAATAATTCTGGGAGAGGGTGTAATGATACTAACTACGTTTTGTCTTTTTGGTGAAAATTTTCAAATTTTTTGTTTTTAATCTAGCTGAGTCTATCGAGTTGAAGGAACCATGATCAAAATCAATGATAAATATCCAAGTATGGGTATGGTTTTCACTTTCTCTAGACTACCGACTTAGACTAATTGCTGAGATTAGAATTGTAACCCCATTACTGATTGATTTGTTTCTAAAAGTTCTGGTCTTTTGAGTTATTGATGAATTTATGCTAGCTCTGCCATGATAGGACTTAAATTAAATCTGAATTATTGTTGCTTATGGTGCTGATTTACTTTGAGAATTAGGTACCTTGCTCTTCAGTGTTCTGTAAAGCCGACAAGTTCTTTTAGTACGGTTCGGGTCTTTTCTCTCTCCCCCTTTAGAAAAATATAAAAACCGGTAGAAAAAGTGTTGAAAGCGTGACCTAGAAGTCCGTAATCATTGTCGGGCTGCTGAAAAGTAGTTAGAATCATGAAAACGTAGAAAAGTGTGAACATGGAAAAAATTAATAAAAAAACGTAGAAAAGTGCGAATCTTTAGAAAAAGAAAAAAAGTGAGAAAGGGGGAAAATGATCAAAACTGGAAGTCGGTAGATGCTCTGTATGGTATGGGTATTTCGATAGAAGAGGTATTTGAGTAATTTGATTGATATACCATAGGTGAGAATGCATCTAACTGAACTTAATTGAATATCAAAGAGCTGGTTGATATGATTTGATACTTGATTGATTTGGAATTTAGAGTAAGAAACATGTTGTTAGTTAGGTGGTGGTAAACAATTAAATCAAAGTGGTTGTTTGAGATTAGTGTCTTTTGGATTTGAAACTATGCTTATGGTTTTTGAGATTTTGTGAGTTTCAGTGTAGTCCATTTTAAACCTCTTCTCCAGATTGAATCTTGTTTTACTTGAGGACAAGCAAAGATCTAAGTTTGGGGAAGTTGATATTACTCGGTGTTAACACTTTCTAGTGAGCATTTATGTTTTCTATTAAGCGTTATCGGAGTGTTTTCCTTGCAATTGGATATCTTTTCCAGGTTTTCTTGGTGTTTGGGTCATTTTGGAACAAAAAGACGGATTTCTGCATGAAACGGATGCAAATTGATAAAGTCTAGCAGAAGGGTCAGAAGTTTAGCAATGTTTGAAGATGCTGCCACTGATGTATGAAGCTTAAATTTTGACAAAAGATAGCCACGTGAGATAGCTTTCATATGGAAGTTTTTTGAAGTCGATCTATCGGTGCAATCAAAAGTTATGAGTATTTTACTGAAGACTGGTCAAGCTGACTCGCAGAAGAAGATCGCGCAAGAATATCCTGGAGTGCACGATCGGGCAAAGAAGTGCCCGATCAGGCATTTTCTCCTGGAATACCCGAGAACAAGTAGAAAATTTCCAAAATTTCCAATCAAGTCCTCAAGTTTACCCCAATTTTCCTATATCAGTTATTTTACTTTTTTAGCCTATAATACATTATGTTTTAGGTTTTTAGAACAAAAGCTTTATTTTTTTTCTGAGAGACTTACTGAGGGAGAGGACATTCAACTTGTATCTGGAGAAGATTTCTGAACCCTTTTATAATATTTCTATTGTTTTTATTATGTGTTCTTCTTTGATATTATGTTGTTCATCCTTTACAATGTCTGAGTAGTTCACTAGTTAGGTTTTAGGGTTTCTCAGGGAAATCATGGTTTGATTGTTAGATTTATCATAAGGGGATAATAATTGTTAGGTTCTTAGTCTAGACTTGTTATTAATACATGAAATAGAGTAGCTAACTAGTTCATTGAATTTAGACTGATAAACACAAAGAGATTTGGTTTAGAAGTTGAATCTAGTCTAGATGAATAAGTGTTCTTGCTTGTGAAAGTATTGTCTTGAATGCTTGTGAACAACTGAATCTGAACTGTAATGCATGATCAATTATTTAAAAGACGACGAGAGTTTGTCTCTGATAATTTGAGCATAGATTTTAATACTCTGAGAGGAGATTATTCCATTGTTTTCTTTCATGTTGAGAACTATTTTCAAAAGAAAATCCTTGAACGATAAATTGATTTTCAATCCTGATTACCTATGGTTTTCCTGATGCCTGACACTTTTATTTTATAAGTTTAAACCGCTTTAATTTACCGTTTTGATCACAATCAACCTTATTATTCATGCTTTAGCTTGATTTGAATTGAAATTGAATCGTGTATTATTTTGGTTTATGTGGATTCGATATCCTTTGCTATGCTACATTGAACTGTTCTCTGCAGTGTTGTTTTAGGATTTAAATTCTAGACCTATCACTCAACCCAAGATGTCACATCTTAAGGCACTCCAAAAAAATATCAAGTATGTCAAAAGGACCACTAGTATGGGATTATACTACACGAGAGACAACAATCCTAATCTTGCAGAATATTGTGACGCTGATTAGGCTGGCAGTCCGGATGACAGATGCAGTACCAGTGGAGGAGATTTCTTCTTGGAAAACAACATAATACCTTGGCTGAGTAGAAAACAGAATAGTGTGTCTCTATCAACAGAAAAAGCTGAGTATATTGTACTTGGAAGCTGTTGTGCACAATTGTTGTGTATGAAACAGATGAGTGATAATTTTGGATATTTTTCTAGACCAATGTTAATACACTGTGACAATCAGAGTGCACTCAATATCTCAAAAAATCCTATGCAGCACTCCATACCCAAATACATCGATATAAGACAACATTCTATTCGGGAATTAGTAGAAGATAAGGTTGTTGTGGTGGATGTAAGCACAAAATTTCAACTAGCTGACATATTCACTAAACCACTGGACTTCAATAGATTTGTCAATATGCGCAAGTTTATTAGTGTATGTGACCTCTAAGCAGCTTTCGAAAAAGATGGGTGTGGTTAGAGAGCTGAACATGATAAGTACTCTGTTACTATCTTGATCTTCTGTGAAAAATAGCTACTTGTCATGCCATCATGCGTGAGCACACGTACAGCTGAATGAACCAATAAGGAGGTCAAAGTGCTGACGGTATATATTTGCAGTAAAAAAAATGTGCTAGATCAGGTTAAGACTGGGTATCTGATAAACCTCGTGACGATACCTAGCTGACAATTACCCAATGAAATTCCAACTGCCTTATACTCTTTCAGAAGGTTGAAAACATGGTTTCTCACTAAAAATAGGCATGCCAGTGTGAAAGACTAGTCACTGTTACCTAACATCATTGGTTTTGTTGTTCAGCTCTCTGACTGCCAACGCCCAGTTGCACACGTTTAATTTACAGTGGTTTAGTATATATATGTTGTGCACAACAATACTTGCTCTATGATTGATCTCCATACACCATGTATCTTACTTCTAACCTGTTTATTTAGTGGTATTCTAATGTCGTTGTCCATTTTATTTCACTTACTGTCCATGTTCTTGGTTGTATCAGGTTCTTGGGATAGCTTGGACATATTTAATCCTGGGTGTATCTGTGTTGGGCCATCAAGACAATGTCTCATTGTTCACTCTTCTGTAGATATGGCTGGAGTATTAACACAACTAAGCCTATATCAGGCCATTCGGATTTCTGACTTACTGAGATTTCTTTTGATAAGAACATGTTCATTCATCTCTTAGGGTTTCACATCTCCTTCTTGCAATGGCTATGTTGTGCATAGTGTGTTGCTACAATTATGTTCTCATCGAAGCACCCCACATTTTTGACTCTCATCTGTGATACGATGTTGCTTTGAACTTTGTGGCTATTCTTCAGATAATTTTTTATGTTGCAACACGTCCTTACTGCAAGTAAGTTTTTTGGTTACTCTGCTCTATTTCTCTGTCAGGTATTTTTGACTAAGTTATGCAATCAAGTAGGAGGGGAATATGCAGTGAAAATTTAGGGGGGGCATACTTGTTTGTCTTGATCTGTTGGTTTATTTATGTTTGATGTGCTTGTCAAAATTCAGAGGGAGCATACTTGTTTGTGTTGATTTGTTGGTTTATTGATCAACTGCTTATGTTAACAATTGTATGTTGGATATGTATGTTTGGATGTCCCACTTTGTTAATGTTGAGACAAGTACTAAATGCAATGAGTGCTTGATTATCAAACTCAGACAAAAAGGAGAAGATTGAAGATGCAGAAAACTTGAGCAGAGTATCAGGACGTTGCACATAGATATCAATTGATGATGCAGAAAACTTGAGCTGAGTATCAGGATGTGAAACAGGAAGATCAAGTGGAAATGTAGGAAGATTGATCAGAACTACAAGATGATGCACAGACAAATAAAATGAAGGTGCAAGAAAGTTGTGCAGAACTACAAGTTGATGCACAGAATAATAAAATGAAGGTGCAAGAAAGTTGTGCGGAAACTCAAGATGTTGCACATATATATCAAATGGAGATGATGGAAAGTTGTGCTGATACTCAGGACGTGACACAAACAGATTGGACGGGAATTCAAGATGTCGTGAAAGTGAAAAGACATTAAAAATCTAGAAGATCAAAGAAAATGAAGATTTTGGAAAGGGTTGAAGAGAATCAAGTTTTCCTTTACAAAAAGGAAAGGCGTTGAAGAAATGAAAAGTTGAGGAGCAACAGAAAAGGAACAATGGGTTTTGGGAATAAGCAAAGAAAAGGAAAAGCGAGTTTTCAAAGAAAAAAAAAGAGAATTGTTAGGGTTTGGGTTAGTATATGTGGAGCTCGAAAGTGTGCAAGAAAATGAATACTTTTGAGTTGAATTGATTGTTCTGGGTTAGGGTTAGTAAAATTGTTCAAAAAAGTATGTGAGAGATCTTGGGATATGAACAAGTTTGGACTTTCTAATCGAATAAGTGTATCGCCGAATACCTTATTGTACAAGAAAAATAAACAACTCTTGTATTTGGTTTTGAAAATCGTTGGAGATAATGTTTATTTTTGTGGTATTCTTGTGTTTTTCAAACTTTAAATATATCAAATAAATGGGTCGATTAACAAATGTAGATGAGGGTGAATGAAGGAAAAAATAAGAAGGAAAGGTCCTACTACATGCTTCCAAAACGACAGCATCTCATGTCGGATTGGAGACACAAAATGCAATGCAACCAATTCACCTCTCATCTCTCCTGATTTCCAAATCTTATTTGTCTCAAATTTTCTAATCACATTCAATGAATTGGTCCCTTTCCAAAATGACCAAACTACCCTCTATTATTTTCAATTACTTATTTTATATTCCTAAAAGTTTCTAAAATCTACTCCAAATGATTGGTTTAAAACATTTTTGGGTTCGTTCAATTTTGGTCTAAAGCATTTTATTAATGATTTAGCGAAGAACAAGATGGAGTCTTTGAGACTCAACATAGTTATCTAATTGCAAACCATATTAGTTTTCTTCGTTGATTATGTAAAATAAAAGAAGGTTACACGGAATATGAAAGTTAATTTGAAAGAAATGAAAAGAAAGGTTCTTAAAACGTGAGAGAATTAAACCAACGGTGTGTTGGGTTAGTGGTTTCACTTCAGAAATTGGTTTTATGAGGTTCCTAGTTCAATTCTAGGTGGAAGAGATGCTTTACGCCATGTCACCAAATATTAGCAAAAGCTGGTCCCGGATCTAAAAGGAGATTAAAACCAAAGGTCCGAACTCCTCTTAGTTATAAAAAAATTGAGAGAATTAAAATATATTTCTTTTTTTGGTCAAAAATTAAAATATATTTATTCTGTTTAATTTTTTAACTTTAAAAATAGATGAAAATAACAGTTAATTTAAATTATTTTTTTAATCTCCACACATATTAAAGAAATTATTAATTCTTAACTTTTAAAACATCATTTTATACTAAAACCATTTCTCGTAAATTTAAACCAATAATAATTCAAAATTTGTTTTTTTAATAAAAATTTGCATTTTATTATTTTTTAAAAAAATCAAATTTCATTAGTTATTAATCGTTAAAAAATTGCATACAAAACATAGAAAAATCTTTCTACTTGGAAAAAGAAACAAACCTAAAATATCTTTCCATAAAAAATAGAGGGAGTAACTTATTATTTTGGCAATAACAAAAAAAAAAAGAATAAAAATTTTGGGGAATATATAGATAAGAGATTCCCACAAGCAAAGAGAAAAAGTAGTCACACGCACTCCACTTGCAAACTTGGTCATTAACGGTCTCACGTTGAGAAAAATATCCCTTAAGAGTTTTTTCTTCTCTTTTTGTAATAATTTTGTTTTGCAATATGTATATCGCTATGTTTTTTTCCCGTCTATTGAATTACATATATATAACCGAAAAATATTACAAAAACAAGATACAAAGCCNCCCACAAGCAAAGAGAAAAAGTAGTCACACGCACTCCACTTGCAAACTTGGTCATTAATGGTCTCACGTTGAGAAAAATATCCCTTAAGAGTTTTTTTCTTCTCTTTTTGTAATAATTTTGTTTTGCAATATGTATATCGCTATGTTTTTTCCCGTCTATCGAATTACATATATATAACCAAAAAATATTACAAAAACAAGATACAAAGCTCGCAGATTTCAGCTAACAAAAATCTCAGCTAAGAATATCACTATGTACATATATACTTTAGGCAAATATCGTTTAATAATAAATGTGTGAGTTGAGAAATGCGTATGAGAGCGTCAACGAAGTTTGCGTGAGGATGTTTGGAGAGAAGGCAAGAAACGTAAATGGATTAAAGTATATATAATTACATGATTCATGAGTACTCTCCAATAGTATTAATGCTTAACTTTTCTATGTTTCATGGTACTATGGTTCCGTACTAAACTCAAATTTTGAATAGTTTAGGGTTTTATCTCTTTCTTTATTTTCCCCTACGTTTGGGGTTGAATTTGACTTTTTCTTTGTTTAGTATCCAAAAAGATATGGTTTTGTAACACTTTTTTTTTCCAACATTACATTACAAAATAAAATTACAAACGCCACTAGCAGAATTCGAACTAGGAATGCCTGAATCACAAATCGAGGTCTCTGCTATCAGACTATGGGTGTTCGGCAGTTTTGCAACACATTTTCTTACGTATGAACTATATATTATAGTATAAGTTTATATTTGTATAAAATTTTAGATATGTAGAGATATATTTACGTTTCGATTTTGAAATTTATAAGATTCGGCCAAGTGGTTAGAAATTCATCTATGCATTATTTTTTATCCNTCTTTCTTTATTTTCCCCTACGTTTGGGGTTGAATTTGACTTTTTCTTTGTTTAGTATTCAAAAAGATATGGTTTTGTAACACTTTTTTTTCCAACATTACATTACAAAATAAAATTACAAACGCCACTAGCAGAATTCGAACTAGGGATGCCTGAATCACAAACCGAAGTCTCTGCTATCAGACTATGGGTGTTCGGCAGTTTTGCAACACATTTTCTCAGCTTACGTATGAACTATATATTATAGTATAAGTTTATATTTGTATAAAATTTTAGATGTGTAGAGATATATTTACGTTTCGATTTTGAAATTTATAAGATTCGGCCAAGTGGTTAGAAATTCATCTATGCATTATTTTTTATCCAAATTCAACTTCATGTAATTTCGGAATCATGTATTATAAAATTGATTATAGATTGGACATTACCGATTATGATATAATCGTGAAAAAAATAAAATTAACTACAAAACACTATAATACGTTGTATTGTATGTTCCTAAACCTATCACTTTTCTATAGTAAATGTTTTTGAAATGTATAAATATGTTTTTTAAAAGAGCTGAACGGAAAGCTTCATTACATTTAGTAAACAATATCTACCACATATGACTAAAAGGATAAAATTATCATTATCTTCTTCTTGTTTTGTCACAAGAAGAAGTATCTATATGTAAAAAGTATAACTTAGCACTGAAATTCAACATTTGCTATATGTTGATTATGTTTTGAATATAATCATTTATGATGATATGGGATAATTTTGTTATGAGTTGCAGTTTCATGTTTTATGGATTTTATTCAAGCATAGACATGTGAAATCCATTAGTTTAAGATTTTTGGAGTACGACTAATCATTATTATGAAATAATAAAGATATAATATCACACATTAGAAACTCACAAAATAATTTCCTTTATATATATAAAGGATATGAGTCACTCCACTAATTGTCAATTGATTTTGAGTTGAAAGCTTATAAACTTAACATTGTCTCTATTGAAACNTTGGAGTACGACTAATCATTATTATGAAATAATAAAGATATAATATCACACATTAGAATTTCCTTTATATATATAAAGGATATGAGCCACTCCACTAATTGTCAATTGATTTTGAGTTGAAAGCTTATAAACTTAACATTGTCTCTCTTGAATAATTTCTCTCTCTTCTCTCTCTAACAGCTCTTTTGTCGACTCTTCACCGATAAAGGTTTCTTTTCATCGGAGTTTGGTCCCTGACCTCCAACTCCGACAACCCTAATGGCTAAGAAAAATTCCCCACTTGTTAAGAACCTTCGTCCTCTTTTGATCCCCCAACCCCTTCATTCCCCTCCTCTAAACTGAGTTTTCCTCTAAAGATCTCAGAGGCTCTAAAGACCTCTGAAATTGAATAGGGAAATTCCTCTTTATATCTTAAATCCAATCGTGCTTCAGTAACTGCTGCTACAGTCATTTTTGGGGTCTTCAAAGGCTTCAAGCTCTTTCTCTTCTGACCCAATTGTCACTAACCAATCCTGGCTGGCGGCGGTTGAAGGTCCTTCTAGGCGGTTAAAAAAGATCGGTACTCCTTTCTTGCTTGAATCGGGTGAATCTTGTGTAGAGATTCCAAACATTGTCATCACTGAAAACAAAAAAAAATCTGGAAGAATTTTGTTCTTGGGAAATTTCACGGAAAGGCACCTCCACCAGGCACTTTTCATGCTATTATAAATGGGATATGGAGTCCTAAGCTTAAAGATGTATCAGTTTCTAGAATCTCATATAAAGCCTACCTAATCAAGATTCCAAATCCCTCAACTCGCACTCGTGTTCAGGCTCAGGGGATGTGGCATGTGGAGAACCAAGCTCTATTTGTGGCTGCTTAGGAACCCGGATTAGAACCA
>OVBE01005314.1:0-21972 GCA_900406425.1 Iberis pinnata | reverse complement strand
ACATTTCTATTCACAAATTCTGATCAAATCGGGTGTGAGGGAAATCTAGCTCTCACAAGCGTGTTACAATCAGCTGCTACGCCTCTTGTGTTTTTCCTAATTGATTGGTGGGAGTGTGATATCACTCGATTTTTGTGCTTTTTAGTGGGTATTTATACTTACTATTTGGCATCATTCGAGTATTTTCCATGTTTTTTTTGCATATTTTCATGATACAAGGGAAGCAATGGCAGTTATTGAGCACACCCCAAAATCAACTTGTGTTAGAGTGGGGTGGTTGGGCTCACATTGAACACTGCGGATCGGGGTAATTTTTTTCACTGGCAAAGACACAGAGAGGGGTCGGCATCAGCGTCGTTCGAGTCCCCGGACGAAGATGAGACCAACCTTATTATGATTAGCGAAGTCTTTTCCAACTTCGTCGAATGGTTTCCCTCCCCTTCCCTTGTCTTGGTATCTGTCTTTGGTGGACTATGAAGGGAATGCATCTGGGTTGTTCCATTGTGTGGTTTTCGGGTTAGCTTCCATAACAACTGGACTTGGCTTGGGATTTCCAATCTCCTTCCGCATTCTTTCCTTTAATATGCTTGTATCACACACCAATAAGAAATAGGAGGATCCGATAGATTTCAATCACATACCTATAAGACATAGGATTTCTCCCCTCGATTTCGTCGGAGTATTGGTAAATAGGATTGGCGAAAAGGATAAAAACTGCATTGGGTGGTGCTTGAGATGGTATCTTCATGTTTAGAATATGGTTTGTTGTCTTTGCAGGAGCCCCCGGTTAGGTCGGGCTCAGTTAGGGTGTAAAAGACGAATACATCTCCCCCATTTTTTGAGAAAATTAATAAGAGAAGAGAGGGCGGGCTGGGTCGGAGTGTAAAGAACGAATACATCTCCCCCATTTTTTGAGAAAAATTAATAAGGATGGAGAGGGCGGGCTGAGTCGGAGTGTAAAAGACGAATACATCTTCCCCATTTTTTGAGAAAAATTAATAAGAAAAGGAAAGGGCGAGCTGGGTCAGAGTGTAAAGGACGAATACATCTCCCCCATTTTTTGAGAAAAATTTATAAGGAAAAATTGGGCAGGCTGGGTCGGGGTGTAAGAAAAAGGCATCGATAAATTAATTAATAAGATTAGCTGAACTCCCTAAACAGAGTTGCCTACGTACCCCTAAGTTGAGGATCAAGCCTTGGTCGTAGTTCACTGTGTTCGGTCTACAACATGCGTAAATGAATGATGGAAATACAAGTTGCTAAAATCTTAACAAAAGAATTTCTTCAAGTGGTGGGCATTCCAAGGGTGTTTCTCTTCATTTCCATATGCGTCCTCCAGTTCGTAGACTCCTGGTTTAATTATTTTGGTGATTTTGTACGGTCCTTCCCATCTGATTCCAAACTTTCCTGCATTCTTCTCTGCCTGTGCGGGGAAAATTTCCTGTAATACCAGCTCTCCTTCATCGAACCATTGCTGCTTGGTTTTTTTGTTGTAGAATCGAGTTGCGGCATTATGGTATTTTTGTAGCCTTATGGTTTCCTGATCTCTCCTCTCATTGACTATGTCGGCTATGTAATGAGCTTGCGTCTGAGGCTTGGAACTTCGGTCTCAGCTGGTATTACTGCATCGGTACCATATACTAAAGCAAACGGCGAGTCGTTGGTACCCTTCTTGGGCGTTGTCTTATAAGACCAGAGTATCCCTTCCAACTCTTTGGCCCATCTCCCCTTTTTCGTGCCTAGTCTCTTCTTTAAACAGTCCAAAATTTTCTTGTTCGCGGCCTCGGCTTGGCCGTTAGCTTGTGGATAATACGGAGTTGAGAAAGTTAGTTTTATCCTCATTCTTTCACAAAAATCTTTGAACCTATCAGAAGTGAATTGAGGGCCGTTGTTTGTATGAATTTCATAGGGAATTCCGTGGCGACATATTATGTTCTTTCAGATGAAAGACTCTACGTTCTCTGATTTGACTTTGGCGAATAATTTGGCCTTTATCCATTTAGAAAATAGTCTGTTAGGACGAGAAGGAAACGTTTCTGCTTCGACCTGTGCATAGAGCCAATTACGTCCATGGACCATCGCTTGAAAGGGTATGGTGTTGTAATGGATTAAATCTCCTCAGTGGGCATGTATATCAATGGTGCGTGTTTTTAGCATTTTCTCATTTTAGGTTGTGTTGTTCACAGTCCGTGATCGTGGTCGGCCAAAAATAGCCGTATCTTTTTATTATGTGGTCAGTCTGTGACCCTTAGTGATACCCGCACGCTCCATCATTGACCTCCCTTATTATTTTCTTTGTCTCGTGTCTGTGTTTGCACTTCAGCAGTGGGCCACGTATGCTCCATTTGTAAAGGTTCCCATCCAACTAGGTATATCTTGCACTTTTGGCTTTAAGTTTCCTGGCGTCCCATTTCTTTGGTGGTAGGATCCCGTCAGTGATATACGCGAGTATTTCTGTTCTCTAATTTAACTCCACCTCGACCTCGTCTGTTTCCATAGGAACCTTGTCTTCTTCGATATCCTCCGGGTCTGGATTTGCGTTGTATTCTTTCATCATTTCTTGTATGACGGAGATGGCTTTAGGGGCAGAGATGCAGGGTTTATCGATGGTTTCGACGGGTATGACTCTGGTGGTTTGGGCATCTGTAGTTGATGCTAGGGCGGTCAAAGCGTCGACAGGAGTGTTTTATCCCCTGGGGATTTTGATTACGTCGAACTCCGCGAAATCTTTAAATAAATTTTTCACTATATCTAAGTACGCTTCCATCCTATCATCCCTTGTTTCGTAGTCGCCAAAATATTGGTTTACAACCAGCTGGGAATCGAAGTAGGATCTGACTCATTTTACCCCGATAATCGCCGCTAAGCGCAGGCCGGCTATCATTGCTTCATACTTGGCTTCGTTTTTTGACGCTGTGAAGTTTAGCCGGAATGATTGTTCGATCATCTCCCCCGATGGGGTGATCAGTCGTATTCCTACTCCTGAGCCGTGTTTCGAGCTAGCTTTGTCAACGTACAATGACCACTGTGCCTTGTTGGCTTTGGACGCGATATTCATCTCAGGAGGTAACTTTATCAAGAAATCTTCTAAGACTTGGGACTTCACACATGTTCTACTTTTGAATATTATCTCGTGATCATTGAGTTTGGCAGCCCATTTGGACAATCTCCCTTATTGGTTGGGATTGTGTAGGATTGTCCATAGTGGTTGATTGGAATATACAATGATTGAGTGTGACTGGAAGTAGGAGTGTAGCTTCCTTGCGGAGTGTACTACTACGAGAGCCAGTTTTTCTATTGTCGAGTATCTGGTTTCCGCATCGTCCATGATTTTGCTAAGGTAGAAATTTGGCTTTTGGTTACCCAGTTCTTCGCGCACAAGGACTGAATTGATTGCATGCGGTGATATTGCAATGTAAAAATATAGGGTCTCCCCCTCTTGTTGTTTTGACAGGACGGGGGGCATCTCTAAGTAGGTTTCAGGTCTTTAAACGCCAGCTCGCATTCTTCGTTCCAAATGAATTTTTTATTCCCCTTCAAGAGGTTATAAAACGGAAGGCATTTGTCTGTTGATTTGGATATGAACCGTGTTAAGGCTGCTATGCGGCCGGTTAGCCTTTGCACCTCCCTTGTGTTCTTGGGTGATGGCATCCTCAGCAAAGCGTTGATTTGCTTGGGATTGGCTTTCATTCCCCTCTTGGTCACAAAGTATCCTAGGAATTCTCCTGAGGTCAATACGATGGTACACTTAGCTGGGTTTAGCTTCATCTCGTATGTGTTCAGTATTTGGAAACATGTGTACAGATCGCCCACATGATCGTCTTCATCGGAGGACTTGACGAGCATGTCGTCTATATAGACTTCCATCATTTTTCTGACCTTTTTTGAGAACATCTTATTGACTAAGCGTTGGTAGGTTGTACCAGCGTTTTTCAGGCCGAAAGGCATCACATTATAGTAGTAAATGCAAATGCCTCTGTATGTAGTGCAAGTAGTTTTCTCCATGTCGTCTGGATGCATAAGTATTTGGTTATAACCAGAGAAGGCATCCATGAATGAGAGTAGTTTGTAGCCGGCTGTGGCTTCGATGAGCTGGTCGATGTTTGGTAACGAAAAGCTGTCTTTAGGGCACGCATTGTTTAGATCAGTGAAATTGATGCATACTCTCCATCTCCGTTCTTTGTCTTGACCACCACGGGGTTTTCTAACCATTCTGGATATTTCATCTTGGTGATTGACCCTGCTCCCAGCAATTTTTTCATCTCGTCACGGATTGCCTGAGCTTATTCGGCGCCCGGTTTGTGCTTCTACTCCTTAACCAGTTTGTAGATTGGGTCAGCGTTTAGCTCGTAGAACATAATGTCTAAGCTTATTACAGGCATGTTTGTCATGTTCCAGGCGAAAGTATGCTTGTTTTCCTTTGGAAAAAGAATGAGTTCCTCCTTTATATCTTTCTGAAACTTTGATCATATCCGGATGCAGCATTCTGGGTATCCTAGGTAGATGCAATATTGTGTTACTTTGTCGAGTTTGGGCTCTTCGTACA
Organism: Iberis pinnata; assembly: GCA_900406425.1. NCBI lineage: Eukaryota > Viridiplantae > Streptophyta > Magnoliopsida > Brassicales > Brassicaceae > Iberis > Iberis pinnata. The sequence goes on along the minus strand of OVBE01005314.1, from coordinate 17,426 downwards.
CTAGTTCCAGAGGTGGGGTTGGTTCCCCTATCTGTAATTTCTATAAGGCCCCTTCCCTAAGTTTAATCACCTCCTTAATAGGGAACTTGATGCACTGTGGTACATGGAGGGTACGAATTTCATTGCGCTAATCCAAGGTGTTCCTAGGATTGCGTTATATATCGCTGGTCTTTCTATTACCGTGAACTCAGTCATCCTTGATACTCATGCTGCATGCATAAGCATTTTGATCATCCCAATTGTCATGGAGGTTTCACTCGTGAAGTCGGTTAATGGCGTGGGAGGCCCCTCAATCTCGTATTCTTCGAGTATGAGATCAATGACCAGCGGGTTGGCATGAGGGACGCTAAGTCTGATGGTATCCATCTCGTCAAATATGATAGGTTCCCCCCACCTCCTGGGGTTTGATCTACCATTTCTCGCCCGAAGTCGACCTGTGTCCATAGACCTTTATTACAGTGACCGAATTTAGACCAAAACGGTGGTTTCCCATGATCATATTGATTCGTTTCTTAAAGGGTGGGGTTTGTGCCATTTGAGGCAATTCTTCTTGAATTCGCTTTGGGGGATTAGTCTCTTTATACTGGCCGTCTGCTTCTAGATGGGAACTTGCTACTTTTGCCTTGCTGGGTTCCACTAACTTTCCCGACTGGTACTTGTTGTAGAGGAAGGATTTGAAGCTTCTCCATTCCTCAGTAAAGTGGCCGTCCTGATTATGGTAATTGTGGGAGCTGAGATTCGCACTATCGATTTCCGTTAGTTACAAAAATCATAGTGAACTCTAAGTTTCCATCGATCCTAGATTTCTGTGAGCCAAACACGAACAAGATCATAATACGAGAAAGACAATAAAAGTACAAAAAAATCAAGAATACGAAATAGGGAAAAAGAGGTTTCTTATTATGAATCTCGTGAACGTTTTACAATCAGGCGTCAGTTTCGGCTGTAAGACTAATCGAAAAACACCCTGGAATTAACAGTGGAACTGTAAACAACATAATTGAGTCGCATCTCTCTGAGAACATAATAAAAGTCTAAAAGCCCTAGGTCGCTGTTGCGTAGAATGTTGAACTTGTCTTGTCTCCTCCCTTCATGCTTCTTATATAGACTCCTTTCTTGTCTGTTTTCCTTTTCTGATCCGCGATTCTTTAGCGGAAACTTTGCTTTTCTTTTGCGGAAACTTTCCTTTAATTCCTTCCATTTCTATGTCTTGCGCAACAATATGTGACCGTCATCATCTTAGTTTGTATTCTTTCTTAGAAACATAAGTGGGTCGTTCATCGCATTTTTGGGCCTCATTGGGCCATTATGCGGTTTAAGCAATTTTATGACTCTTATCAGACAATTGGTCTTTCATGCGTCGATACGGTATGGGCCTTACGACAAATTCACCGTTGCCTCTTCGTATGATTAAAATATACAAACAGATTCTTATGATCATTCCGGAGAATAATACCTTCGGTCGTTTAGCCATTTTATACGATTCGAAACTTATATGAAAGGAGTCTCGAAACTTTCGCGATCCGTAAGAAATAGTCATATGGTCGTGTTATCCATACGAAGGGAATAAGTTTTACAATTTTAGTCGCAGAATTCCAACAGAATCTTAGACTGATACAAAACAAAAGATGAAGGGTTCGAGACGAAATCAACTCGTTAACTGTGAGCTGAGTTTGTAAGGTTCAGCTCATCGGTTAGCGAGCTTATCGTGTGTTTTTCGTCTTCGTGTGTAAGCAACGTATGGAGCTCAAGGTATTTGTCAAAAAATACTTGTCGTCGTTCCAATTTCATCGTAGCGTTTTTAGTTTTTCACGATCATCGGTCATAATTGAACCATCTTGCCTCGTTAAAACCTTAGTGATAGGAAAACCCGATGGGACAAAACCTTCTCGACTAAGGACAAAAGAGTGTAGAGGTGGTTGCCTAACGTTCTGACAATCGTTTTTTGTCTCTTCCGACACGTATTTCTATGTTTCGTTGATCGAAATCATGATGATCTGGTTGAAGCATTAGTTTTGTCGTAACCTCTTTTTACTCCAACAGTTAGTCCCCTCCAGCCTACGCGAACATTTGTAATGTTCTCGAGAGGTTGTAAGTTCGATAAGTAGGCGGAACTCATGGTTCAATAGGTCCGGAGGTGAATAGTTAAAAATTTTCTATAAAATGGAGAAGTTACCTCACTAGATTTTACTTGCTTATTCTTCAAGCAATCCTTATAAGTAAATAAGAACTTTTCTTCTCTCAATCTCCTACTGTTTCATTTACTTTTTATGAATTTTGGGAGAGGAGTTGCGGCAAATGCATTGCCATCGATCTTTGATCTGGAAAGCCTTTGTACACATGACGGGGGTTTGTGCCGTCGGTTAGATTTCTTTGGTATTCGATTGAGTCGGTGGAAGTCGAAAGATTCCTACGAGAGATATGCGACAATGTTGTTCCACTTCCGGAGTCATGATGTCCGAAGAGACCTAGATTTGTTGGTGATTACGGAGGTCCTAGTGAGTGTAGGATGACTTTCTTGAGCACTATCCGGGAATTATGTAAGGTACTCGATGATGTGGAGTTTCGTTTTCCCATATATGGTGAGGAAGCCAACTCTCCGCCTCCGGGATGATTTCTTATTCCAATATGCCTTATCGATTAGCCAAATCTTGCCTCGTGGCCTTTAGCACCTGGTTGGTACTTCAGTCCCAAGCTACGAACGAGGGATGGTTCTAGATACCAAATACATGACCGAGCTTCTTGTCACGAGGAGGGTAAAAAAGACGCTCGTGTACTATTTGGTTCCCCGACCCGGTATGGGGATCATCCAGTCATTTGAGAAAAATCTTAAGTGCTGGAAAGAGCGTTACTTATTTGTTCGAATAAGTAGCGCTTCCATCGAGGAGGGATATAATCTTAAGGCGGAGATGGGGTCGATACAATATTGCGACCAGGAAGATATACTCGTCGTTAGGGATCTTCTCCGAAGTGAACCAGTTCATTGGTGATATTTTTCGCAGCAACGAGTACAAAACGTTGTTGCTTATCACAACTCTCTTGTTTATCCCGAAGTTATTATCGAGGAAGAAGAACTAGCAATGGATAACTTTGTCTCGTATGAGCTGCCTTCTAAGAGAGGGAGGGAGAGATCCCCGTGAGATCGGGACGTTGCTTGTTCTATCCATGTCGTGGAGGGATTGTCTCCTAGATCGTTCTTAAATGGCTTTGATGACCTAGATCAGATCCCATTGCCGTTGTTTGAGCTTGGCTTCTTTAATTTTATGAGTGCTTCACCACACCAACCTCCTGTTTCGAGAGAACTGGGAGGTTGCAACCGTGTGTCAAGGCTTCGTGCTGGTGTATGGAGGTTAGTATGTGCTTACACGATTCTGTTTTCCCGAGTGTGTTTACTAAGTTTTTAGCGGCTTCGTGACAGGCTGTCCACATAATATAAGAGGCTCTTAAGTCGAAGGAGCATGAGGCGCGTGCGGCTCTGTACAGGGCTGACATATTTGAGGAAGAAATTTCTTGTTTAAAGATGGAGGATGAGGCTTTGTAGAAGAAGCGCATGTCTGAGGTTCGCCATGCAACTAGAAGGAGCAGACACGAGGTTGTTTCTGCTATGACGGACTGTTAGGCCCGCTTTGAGGCTAGCCTCGAAAAGCTGGAGCGAAGGCATTATGCTATCGAAGATTGGCGCGAATGTCGGGGTTCGGTGGGCATTTTGCATCGGACCAAGTAGCTCGACTTCTAGTTTAATGTTGAATGGAAAAAGATGTATGGTTATTATGAAAAGAACAAGGATGTGAGATCCTTTATTCCTCTGATCGTGACGGAGGTCTGGGAATGTTGGGCTCCGATTCCTGTTTCTCTTGACTCAGAGGACGTTGGGACTTCGGCGCGAGGCGATGAGGAGGCAGTGGACAAGGACTCGAGGGCGTTTGGCACGTCGTGTACTGGTTGCTATAATCTCAGCCAGTGATGGGTGAAGATGTTATGAGTAGGATTTTTTGTTTTCGGTTTGAGACCGTTCAGGCCGTATATGGCCGCCTTTTTGAGGCTTTTTGTAACTTGTGTTTATGATTAGTTTTTTGAAAGACGAAATTCCGAGTAGCCAATCCGTATTTGGTTTTCTGATATATCGCTACATTTATCTTTTCTGCTTCAGATGCGAGTTTTTTTAGAGAATTCACATTCCGAAACGTGTGGATTTGCATGTGTGAGAGACGAGACAAGTTTAGGAATCTCGTATCTACTTTAGGTACTATGTCTAGAGATGTTAGAGCATCTCCATTGGGAGTATCTCAAGTAGAGGTTCTCAATATACATATATGTGTAAGTAATTATGGTATCTCAAAATGATGAGAAACACACTCCAAAGTATCTCATTTGAGATATTTTGGAGTGGGTTCCTCATGATTTTGAGATACCCATAATTAAATAATATTACATTTATATACTTACACACATACTTATATTGAGAACCCCTCTTTGAGATACTCCCCAATGGAGATGCTCTTATAGACCAATGTGTTGGGTTTAGGGAAAAACCGAGGTTTACTCTCGGTTATAAGGAGTACGGTGAATATTCCGGCTTACGTACCTTGTTCTGCGATTTTGACCTGATTTCATTTCGACGTTGGAATTTACGATAAATGCGTGTTGATTTGGAATCGGGCATCTCTCCGAAGACCGTTCAGAAGTGCTGACAAAAATTTTGGTTTACATAGCGTTGTTTACCCTTGTCTCGGGCGTGTGAGAACCGATCTTATGAAAGGTTGGGTGACTAGTTTGTCCGTCGGGGGCTAGTCGATAGGTTTAGTGTGAAAGCTGGTGTTTGTTTGTTTTGGTTTTTAGAGTCTGCAGTGTGTGTTTGTACGATCTTGGAAGTTCATTTTCGGAAGTTCGCGGTGTCTTGCTTTTTCCGAAAGTTCTTTTTCCGTTCGTTTTTTCAAGATATGCTTGGGAAATGTTTTTGTGATTTTTTCGGATGATAAGCTTGCCTTTGCGGGCGAGGAGAGTGTTTAGAGTTTTTTGTATGACTATTTTTTTCTAGATCATACAAGGATCTAGAATAGTTGGAGTATGATTGAATATGTGCGATCAAGAAGATGCGAAAAATTTGTTAAGGCAGGATAAGTTTTTTATTGCGTAAAACTTTCGAAAATATCGAATACATAGTGCAGATATTTTAAAATATGGGAGTATACAAGTCTATGTATACGTTCCCCCCCCCCCCCCCCCTTTTTAGAGGAGGGACAGTTGCACTTTTCCTGCAAAAAAGTTGCCTACGTACCCTTCTTCGGGATCAAGCCGTCTCATAGTTCAGTTGGTTGTCTTGAGTTAGATTACTCGCTTGGCGGTGTTGTGTCCTCCGTTTTAGCCACAGTGGCTACAGTTGGGTCGACGAATTTTTCGAGAGTTGTTGGCGCTGTTTAGTCTGGGGTGTTAAGTTCGGAGGCTTGGTTGCCTTCGTTAGGTTGAGCTGTTTATGGAGTTGACGAATCTAGTTCGTGTTTTTCCGAAGCACTGTCAGGTTTTTATGAAATGTTTTTCGTCGATGCCTGGGATAGCTTTGTTTGTTTGATCCCGATCACTGATGTCGTTGTGGTCTGTCTTAGTTTATGATCGGCTAAGAAGCTGAGTCTTGCTTGTTTTTGACATCCCTAGATTGCAAAAATTCATTGGGGCGTTGGGAACTTGATGCCTAAGTAGTAAGTCGACATGATTGCTTTCATGGAGTTTATCCATGGTGTTCTAACAATCGCGTTGTAAATGGCAGGATCATCGACTACTGCAAAATCGACGATTTTAGTGACTTCTTTCACCATGACGGGGAGTTGAATTGATCGAAGGGTCAAGGTAGTTGTATCAGAGAATCCGGTGAGCGGTATTGGCGTGGGAGTAACTTCAGTTAGCTTGATCCCATTCTGTTTAGCGTATCGCGGAAGATCACATTTACGGTGCTTCTTGTGTCAACGAGGACCCGCGCAACTACGAGATCTTTTATGACGAGATCGATTACAAGAAGATCTCGGTGAGGAGTGTCGATTATGACAGTTTTGCTTTCCTTGAAGGTGATCGCGTTTTTCGGCGAATCAGAAGAAGCGAATAGGAGGTGGTCAGGCCATTTGGCACTCGTTTTGGCCTTTCGATGATAGGCCTTAATTTCGGAAACGTTGTCCTAATAGTATTTTAACCCTCCGAATATCATATTTATTCAGCGGCGATTTACGTTGCCGGTTTTATCCTCGGGTTCGCTTTTGTGTTTTTTTGATGTTCTGGAAGCCTGGGGTGCATTGTTTCCCGGTGGTGCATGTTCTGGCCTAGGCGGCCGGTTTGAATTTTTGAGGAGATCGTTTATGCTGGAGATCTCCGTTATCTGTCCTGCGAATAACTTTTCCGTTAATCTTGCTCCAAGTACTTTGCAGTTTGTCATGGAGTGACCTTTGGTCTGGTGGAACTCACAGAACTAATTTTTCGTAAGAGGTGTTTCGACTCCATCTATTACCTGACGGCTTCCCTCCTTGGGACGATGGATTGATCGTGTAATTATGTGCTCCCTGGAGGTTTTCTCCCTCGTGATAGACGTATTTGTCGTTGCGAGGGTTCTTCTTTTTTTATTTATGCTTTGAGATAGCGTCTTTGGCAAATCATTTCTTCAGCTTATGCTTTTGCGATAGTACTTTCATCTCTTCTTTGATGTTAATAAAATTTGTGGCTTTGTGTAGTGCGTCTTGGATCGTACGCAGTTTTTCGAAGGCTAACCATGTTCTGAACTTGGATTTTTACCAGAGAGTTTTGTGCAACGCATCTATGGCCACTTTTTCGCTAATGCTGCTGACTTTCGACATTATGATCTTGAATTGTTTCATGAAATCTCGGAGCGATTCATCCTCTTTCTGGGCGAGACTCCAAAGATCGACGTCGGAGGTTTCCCTATCCATGAACACGGAATACTGTTAGAGGAATTCCGAAGAGAGTTGTCGGAAGCTCGCAATGGATTTTTGCTTTAGTCGAGAGAACCACTCGAGGACTGCCCCATGGAGATGCTCGACGAAAAGAAGGCAGAAATCTGCGTCTTTTTTCATTCCCTTAGTTTTGACCTTGCCATCACGATCTGGAAAATTTGTAAGTGTGCTTTCGGATTGGTGATGCCATCATACATTGGGATTTTGATCTTTCCAGGATCAGAAATCCAGGCGCTAGTTATGCGAGCCGTGAATTGAGTTCTCCGTGCCTCTTCGAGGAGTCGGTCAATTTCTGGGGCTATGCTAGTGGCATGGTGAATCTGTGGTTTCACCGCTTACATCTTGGCCATGGTTTTGGCAAGGAATTCGCGGAGATCATGAATTGCTTCAGAATCGTTTCTCGTTGACTTATGAGCCTGTCGGCATTTGTTACGGATAATTCGATCATGTTCCTCGCCTTGTTTCTCTTGCTCAACCCAGAATATATTTTCCTTTTCTTCAGTCATGGGTTTATCAAATCAGGGATTTTCTCGAGTTCAACGATCTCTAGCCCTTCGGAGGTGTATATCAGCATCTTCATCCAATTCTTCGGACGATTCATCAAGCTCTAGACTGACACGTTCGGCTTCGTATCACCGAGAGGTGGGAGTTTGTTGGTGGTTTTAAGCGTAGCATCGGGAGTTATCTCGTCAAGATTCTGTCCCAGAGGCTACTTCTGTATGTTCTGCGTCTTGTCGTGCGGGGTCTTAAAGTCGAGTTTTCTTCCGCGAAGTTTAGTAGTTCCGCGCGGGAGAATAGCTCTAGTTCCTACGTTTAAGGTTTCTACCTGTTTTCCAAGAGAGCTAGTCAGCTTGTCCTATTCTTCCAAATTATTTTTGAGAGCCGAGAACATCTTCATAATTTCCTCGAACGCTGCAGTGTTTGCATCGGCGTTGACTGCGGTTATGTTCGTCGGTGAAGTTTGTTCATTGTTTTCGTGCGGCAAAAGACCGTCGCGAGACGATTGGTTGCTCTGGATTTCAGTAGTCATGCCTGAACTTACGGTTTGACGTAAAAGAAATCTCATGTTCCCTCCTTCTAGCGCCAAACTGTGGGAACCGAGATTCACACTGTCGATTTTCGTTAATTACAAACAATCAGTGTGAACTCTAACTTTCCAGAGATCCCGGATTTCTGTGAGCCAAACACGAACAAGATCAGAATACGAGAAAGACAATAAAAGTACGAAAAATTAAAGAATACTAAATAGGGCAAAAGAGGTTTCTTATTTTGAATATCGTGAACTTTTTACAATCACGCATCAGTTCTGGCCGTAAGAACAATCGGAAAACACCCTGGAATTAACAGCAGAACCGTAAACAACCTAATTGAGTCGCAGCTCTCTAAGAACATAATAAAAGTCTAAAAGCCCTAGGTCTCTGGTGTGTAGAACATTGGAACCTGTCTTGTCTCCTTCCTTTATCCTTCTTATATAGACTCCTTGCTTGTCCGTTTTCCTTTTCTAGTCTGTGATTCTTTAGCGGAAACTTTCCTTTTCTGAATTCTCTCCATTTCTCTATGTCTTGCGCAACAAGATGTGACCGTCATCGTACTTAGGCCGAATTCTTGCTTAGAAATGTAAGTGGGCCGTTCATCGCGTTTTAGGCTTCATTGGGCCGTTATGCGGTTTAAACGATTTTACGACTCTTATCGGACAGTTGGTCTTTCATGCATCGATACGATATGGGTCTTACGAAAAATTGACCATTACCGCTTCGTATTTTTAAAAGATACAAACATATCCTTACGATCATTCCGTAGAATAATACCTTTGATCGTTTAGCCATTTTATACGATTTGAAACTTATATGAAAGGACTCTCGAAACTCCCGTGATCCGTAAGGAATAATCGTATGGTCGTGATATCCATACGAAGGGAATAAGTTTTACAATTTTAGTCACAAAATTTTAACGGAATCTCGGAATGATACGAAACAAAAGATGAGGGGTTCGAGACAAAATCAACTCGTCAATTGGCGAGCTGAATTCATGAGATTCAGCTTGCCAGTTGGCGAGCTGAATGTGTGTTATTCAGCTCGCCAATTGGCGAGCTGAGTTCGTAAGGTTCAGCTCATCGGTTGGTGAGCTGATCGTGTGTTTTGCTTCTTCGTGTGTGAACGATGTAAGGAGCTCAAGGTATTTGTCGGAAAATACTTGTCTTCGTTCCGATTTTTTCCGTAGCGTCTTTAGTTTTTCGCGACCATCAGTCATAATTGAACCATCTTGCCTCGTTAAAACCTTAGTGATAGGAAAACCCGATGGAATAAAACCTTCTCGACTAAGGACAAAAGAGTGTAGAGGTGGTTGCCTAACTTTCCGAAAATCATTTTGTGTCTCTTCCGAAATGTATTTCCAAAAGTTTAGTGGATATGTTTCGTTGGTCGGAATCACGATGATCCGGTTGAAGCATTAGTTTTTTCGTGACCATTTTTTACTCCAACAGTAATCATAGTGTTTTTTATTCTTCCATGTTCCTAAGATCGTTTCCACTGGTTCCAAGTTCCGCTCTTGGGTCTCCCTACAAAAAGGGTTTAGTTCCCTGCTGGGAAATTTTGTCTTGGGGCAGCCACATGGTTTGTTGGATTTTTCTCCCGGCTCCTCTTCTGCATTTCGATTAAATCTTCTTCTATTCGAGCGAATACTTTCCCCTGATGCAGTGCGGCGTCGATCGTAGCTGGAGGGTTCAATACTAGATCCTTTCGGAATTCGGATTCTCCCCAGACCGCATTTTTAAGGGCAATGATGGCGGCATTATCGGTGACCACCACTCGGGATATTACTTCTTTGAAACTGTCAATAAATTGTTAGAGAGGCTCGTTCAGACCTTGAGTCATGCTCCACATGTCTGCGTCTGAGATATCTTTTTTGATATATACCGAAAAATGTTTCATAAACATTAAACTCATCTGGTTAAAACTTTGGATTGATCCCTCAAGTAGTCGGGAGAACCAGGTAAGTGCTGGCCCATGAAGATGTTCGTTGAAGAGTTGGCAATACACTGCATCTTTTTCATGCTCATCGAAATAGGCTGTTCTAACTGCGATGCGGAAAGCAGTCATATATGCACTAGGATCCGTCTTTCCTTCGTAGAAAATAATTTTGTTTTTCCCTGGGTTCCGCACTTTGGTTTTTTATGTGTGGGGCGAACGCGCTACAGAGAGTCTCCTCCATCAATCGATCCAGCTCGGGTGCTGAGCTGCTGGCCTGATGAACCTTAGAGTTCATTTGTCGGACAGCCTCCTGAAGATAATTTTTCATCTCCTGGATCTCTCTGGTCGAGTGTTGAGGTCGCTTGTCAGATCCGGAAGGTGGGGCACGGGCATCCTCCTCATTCTTGTTGGGCTCGCCTTCGAAGTTTTTGATAGGTCAATTCATTCTTCCTCATCACTCTAGGCCTCAGGACTCGCAGTGCGACTCGACTGTTCGAGGTAGTCATTGTATTGGTCGTCTTGCGGGTTGGATTGTTCCCCTTTGGGTTCTCCATTTGGTGGGGGTTTTGATGGGATTAGAGCGGCGTTCATGTGTCTTCACTGAGCGCAGGGTCAGAGTGAAGCACAATCTCTTGGAGTGTTCCATTGAAGTGGGATATCATCATGAAGAGGTCCTGGTTGGACGCCTCTGCGAGGAGGTTACCCGGTCGAGACGTTTGGTAATCGCCTTGGTTTGTTTAGCGGACTCCTTCGCCATTTGATCGAGTCGGTCAAGCAAGGACTTGTTCAGCGCGTCTTGCATCTCCAGTTTCTCCGACATGGGTTGTATGGACTAGTGGAGCGCCTGGAGTGTACTGGTATACCCGCCTGGTTGCGTTGACATGTCATCGGCCATGATAGCATTGGATCTGGCTGCGGTTTTCCTTTTGCGTTAAAGAATCCTTAAACTCCCCACAAACGGCACCAATTTATGGACGATCAAATCCACAAGATGAATTTGTCAAATTAATTTCAATGAGGAGTTCGGTAATTCTAGTTTAAGAAGGAAAAATACACAACACAAATTGATATGAAAAAGGGATTTTATTGATTTGTCTAAGATCGAATACACTTATGATTATAAAACGATTTCACCAGTTCGATTTAGAGAATTTGCCAAAAGATCCTTCTCCTTATCTTCCTTCATGCTTTTATAGTCCACCTACTTAGCTAGGGTTGTTCCGATCTTCTAGGTTAGTTACTCCTACAATCTCGGCGAATCCCTTCAAACTCGGAACCGCTTGGACTCGGCCATTACTAGTTTGGCCTGCACTTATATCTTCCTAGGTTTAATTACATATTGGGTACTCAGCTGTCCTTTTGGTCTACTCAGGTAGTTTGCTCTCTTAGCCAGTCCTTCTGTGATTGATATACGCCGAATCTACCTGGGAAATTATATTAGTTGGGATTAAATCGTTCTGAGGGGGTTTCGACACCAACAATCATATTCGTGGCTGATTTTTGGTGATTTTAATGAAATTCATGCAATTCCGGAGCACTCAAACAACTATTCCAACTCTCGGGTGGGAATGCTTCAGTTTCAAGAGTTTGTCTCCCTATGTGATCTTCACGATCTCGCCTATGTGGGCCCTCGTTTCACGTGGTGGAACCATAGAGATGAAAGTCCCATTGGAAAGAAAATTGATAGGGCTCTTTTCATTGATTCATGGACTGCTGCGTAACCACAATCTTACTCAACTTTCGAGGCTAACGGCGTCTCTGATCATGCTTATTGCGTTGTTCATTTTTCCACTCCTTCATCAACCATCTGAAAGCCTTTTAAATTTTATAACTATCTCATTACTAACCCCAGGTTTTTTCAGGTCTTGGAATCTTACTGGAGCTCCAGCAAACCAATTTATACCTTCCGGGTTGCTTTTCGGTTATTGTATTTAAAACTTAAAGGATTAAAGTTTCATCTTCGCTCTTTCAATACTCAACATTACGGTGATATTGCTTCCCTTTCTCGAGCTACCTATGATCAGTTATGTGCTTGTCAAATGCAGGCCCTAAATTCCCCATCCACCGTTACTTTTATGGTGGAGAAGGAGGCTGCTTCGAACTGGTCCAATCTTGCTCGAGCAAAGGACCAGGACCGGATGGCTATAATGTCGAGTTTCTTAAAGTTGATTGCCCTATTATTGGAAGTGACTTTACGACAACCATTCAATCTTTCTTCCAATTTGTCTTTTTACATCAGGGCATCAATGCAACAATGATCTCACTTATTCCGAAGGGCGACGCACCGAAAGCAATTACTGATTATCATCTGATATCCTGCTGCAACATACAAAGTCATCTCGAATATTTTAGCCAATCGTTTGAAGCTCTTACTACCCGATTGTATTGCCCCAAATCAATGTGCTTTTCTCAAGGGTCGTCTACTTCTTGAAAACGGCTTACTTGCCTCATAGCTAGTCAAAGATTACCACAAATCCACAATCTCTCCTCGCTGTGTTTTAAAATTCCATATTTCTAAAGCTCTTAACACTGTTAACTAGGATTTCCTTATTTCCTTCTTGCAGGTTATGGATTTTCAGGCACAATTCATTCATTGGATTCGTCTTTGTATTTCTACTACAAAGTTCTCAGTCTCGGTGAATGGAGATCCAGCTGGTTATTTTCCGAGCTCTACGGATATTTGACAAGGTTATGCTCTTTTCTCGTATCTTTATGTCATTGTTAACAATGCAATTTCAAAGCTTTTGGATGTAGTAGCTTCACATGACCGTTTTGGATATCACCCACTAAGTCAGGAGATGAAAGTGTTTCACTGATGATATTCTGGTTTTTCTTATGGTACACCTACCTCCCTTGCGATTGTTCTCCAAGTTATGGAGACTTTTGGGCGTGCATATGACCTCGTTAATCACGTTCAGAAATCATTGATTTTCCTTACTGCTCGACCATGCATGGATACATTAGATTATGTATCCCGACTGGGTCTCAAGAAAGAAACTCTCCCTGTTCGCTATCTTGGGTTGCCATTGACGACTAAGAGACTCACTCGGGCTGATTATCTACCTCTCCTAGATCGCTTACGTACGCGTATGTCTTCTTTCTCTACAAAATTTCTCTCTTTTGCAAGTCGCTTACAATTAATTAAATCAGTTGTTGTGAGTACGGTGAACTTCAGGTAGTCCGCTTTTCGACTTCTAAAGCAGTGTATCAAGGAAATTAATAGCTTGTGCAATAATTCTCTATGGTCGGGCTCTCCAACTAATCACAATATGGCAAAACTGGCTTTTTCATAAGTATGTAAACCGAGGATGTAGGAGGCCTTGGTATTCAAAGTTTTGAAGATTCTTCTCGGGTATACTTATTATCACTCATATGGCGCTTTCTCACTCACACAGACTCTCTTTGGGCGAATTTGGATCACCCGTCATCTTCTTCGTAACTCTACCCTATGGGACGTTCCTTCCACAACTCGTGGATCATGGATTTGGAAAAAAAATTCTAAAGCTTCGTCCGGTTTGTCGTAACTTCTTCAGAGTACAAATTGGGGACGGGCTTGGAACCTCTTTCTGGTATATGCATTGGTCATCTTTGGGTATATTGAGTGATCTTGTAGGTCTTATAGGATACATGGAATTCAACATACCCAGGCAAAGCTCAGTAGCTACCGCAGTGAACTCCCAACGTTGGCTTCTAAGGCGGTCTAGAGCTTGCGGTCTTCGTGATTTTCATGATCGCATCATCACCTTGCCCCCACCTCAACCACAGTTAGGTCCAGACATTCCTCTTTGGAAACATGGGGATGATGATTATAAGGACTTCTTCTCGGCATATAAAACATGGAAATAGCTAAGTGCCTCTTCTCCCAAACCTCCTTGGTTCTCTTCTATATGGTTTGCACAATATGTACTACGTTATACTTTCATTGCTTGGCTTGCAGTTCATGATAGGCTTTCAACTAGTAATTGTATGCATCGTTGGGGACATCATCAACCGTGCATCCTATATGGAGAACCAGATTTGACTCAGGACCATCTCTTCTTCATCTGCCCTTACACATTTACTATTTGGTCGGAGCTAACCACGCCTCTTCTCCATCATCGAGTAGATCCGGATTGGACAGCTACTTTGCTTGCCATTTGCCATCCCACTACACACTTAGATGTTTTCCTCATCAAGCTCTGCTTTTAAATCACCATATATCATGTATGGCGGGAACGTAACGGACGCATTCATGCAAAACCTCATCACTCAGCATTGCTCATCCTTCACCAGATTAAAAGATGTATCACTGATCGTATTACCAGCCTTGACTACGCACCAACATCGTGGTACCATCACCTTCATTCACGTTGGACCTCATGTGGTTCTTGAACCTCCTCAAGATCCCTTTCTTGCCTTGGACAAGTGACATGTATTTCTTCTTGGACCTTTAGGTATATCAAAACGGTTTGTACTCTTTTTTAAAATCTAGTTTTGTCTCACCCGGTTTTCTAGATTTAGGTTTTAATGAAGCAAATGTTTTTACCTCTCCCTCCTAAAGGTATCGGCATCTACAATTTAGTCCAATTTTCAGTTATGCCACATTTGATTCCAAAAACTTGTACNTATAATTTTATAAAAAAAAAAAAAAAAAATATATATATATATATATATATATATATATATATATATATATATATAAATAAATAAAAGCATAATCAAAAGAAAATGATTATTAAAAAAATAATAACATAAGCGTAACCAAAACAGAACATGAGTTAAAACATATGTTATACAACCATAATTACCTTTGATGATCAGAAATCATGATTTACCCTTCATCATCATTTAGTCCTAAATCAACCATTTTCTTAATTACAAACTATAACCAAATGCTTGTATTCTCCACTTGAACACACACCCCATGCAATTGGGTAAATGACATTATTAGCATCTAGTCCTAATGCAATTAGTAGTTGGCCTTTCATCTTTGATCAAGAAGCACTCATCCATCAATAATGTTTCTTTCCATGTTCTCAGAAGAATGACAAAACAACATCAAACTTGATGAATATATCTTGATTCTTAGCATTAGTTATGGTATCAATTCCCTCAGTAGAATGCTCATTTGAATGTAATTCTCGGTCTAATAATTTCTTAAGCGTGCAAAATCTTCATCAAAGTCTTTCTCAATCAACTTCAACGTTTTATTCTTAGCAGCTTAACATTGTAGTCTAGATATGGTCTTCCATCTCTCTTTAAAGTAAAATTGCACAAAGGAAATTGGGGGTTTGGTTTGAAATTTGATTTCGGGTTATATTGGTTAGCAACTATTATCGGATCTTAATTGATTTTCAATCCAGTTTATGATTTAATTAATAATTATTGGTAAACAATATCTCAACTAGACCTCTTGTTGTGAATTAATCTGAAACTATAACTTTGTGTGTATATAAAACTTTAAGATTAGTTGGGGGAAATAAGTTTTGAACTTT
This sequence comes from Iberis pinnata, assembly GCA_900406425.1. NCBI lineage: Eukaryota > Viridiplantae > Streptophyta > Magnoliopsida > Brassicales > Brassicaceae > Iberis > Iberis pinnata. The sequence continues at coordinate 2,030 of OVBE01005314.1, read as the reverse complement.
TTATATGACTGAGATAAATATAAAATGAAGCTTTATGTATGTGTTGATTTGATACTAAACGATATTTTTTAGAGGAAATAAATCGTGACTCCAAAATTTATATGAAAATAATTCTTCTTTTTTTTGTCGGCTATCAAGATAAATAAAAGTTATTCTCAAATATTCTCAAGTAAAAAAAGATGATAACAAAGTTTTGGACTATCTAAACAAACAAACAAAAAAAGATTCCAAAATGTGACTTGAAAAAGTAAAAGGATTGTTTAGAAGTGTATGATTCAGATATAGCATATAATTTTTTAAAGGTAGTGATAAAAGTCCATGGCAAATACTAAATTGTTCGCATTCACATATTTGATAAGTGTTGGATCCTTTTATTCATATTCTGCATTACGCCTTTCGTTCTTCCGCGTCCCTGTTTTGGACCGTAGCTACACCACCGATATTAAAAAGATGCCTTTGGACTCCTCAAGAATCGATTCTTATCAAAGTACATGATTTGCCTGGATTCTAATTTATAGGATTACCAAATAAATTTGTGTAAATTTTGATATCAAGCAATGTTTTTAAAATCCGAACTGAACCGAATAAATTTTTGGATCAAAATAATTTTTTATTAATAATTTTTTAAACCATAATATACTCTATTAATTAGAATAATAGTCAATTAAAGGAATTAAAGATGTAGGAGCATATCAATAAAACACGAAATCAGAATCAAATCTTTCAAAAACGGAGCTTTGCAGTTTAACCAAATTATCTGCATGCTGATTAGCTTTTTTTAATGTCCATTTTACCATAACTTCTGGAAATTTTAACGCCCAAAACATTAATTCTCTGAACCATCTAAAATGACTAAAGTTTGAAATATTGCCATTAAACAAGTTAGCAAGAGATGATTATCGTTTTCGAAGATGACTTTTTAAAAACCTTAGACCATACAGACATTAGAAGAACATGTAATTCTAAAGCGAAAACATCCAAACATGGCAAACCTTTAGCTTGAGCCGAGCCAAGAAAACACCCTGTAAAATCACGGAGGATCGAAGCGGCCATAAAAGGTCCAATGTGATTAAAACTAGCATCATAATTTTAATAAAATCCGACGGAGGAGGTGGCCAAATGCTATAAGGAATATCGTATCATATTTATTAAATTTTATCTAATTATTTAGTATTAATAAAATTTAAACAAATATCAACATATTTTTTGAAAAAGTTTCTCTCAAAACCAAAACTCCTAGTGACTAGTGGCTAGTGACTCTCCTAGCATCGGTCGCCGGTCTTTTGCTCTAGTCTGTAGTTTTCCGTATTCTTTAGGGTGTTGGATTATGTAGGTGTTTGGTGCATTTCCTTGTCAATGTGGATTTCAAAACTAGGGTTATTGTCTAGCGTGCTCACCTTCATCGCTGCAGTGGATGTTGGACTATGGTGTGGAGGATCCATCTCAGCTCCATCGGGTAAAGTTTCGTTGTGATTCGCAGATCTGCGTCCTGCATAGTCTTCTCCTTTAGCCGCAGTCGCCGGTCTCTTGCTCCAGTTTGTAGTTTTTTGTATTCTTTAGGGTGTTGGATTGTGTAGGTGTTTGGTGCATTTCCTCGTTAATGTGGATTTCAAAACTAGTATTATTGTCCAGCGTGCTCACCTCCGCCACTGTAGTGGATGTTGAACTTCAGTGTTGAGGATCCTCTGCGACAGTCCATCTCAGCTCCATCGGGTAAAGTTTAGTTGTGATCTGCAGATCTGCGTCACGCATAGTCTTCTTCTCCAGCCACATCCGCCCAGTTCCGATCAAGGCTCTTAGTTTTGAGCAGTAAGACTCTGCCGGTTCTTGGTTTGCTAGCGATGGTTGTTATATCTAATATCAGTCTTCAGGATTTGGTTGAGTTTACTTTTGCCTCTTCTCTTGAGACGTTTGTGATTCAGTCTTGGGTTTTAGTTAGGCTAGTGGTAGATATGTGTAGTTATGGTATCATGCTTGTGGAAACCCGTATTTTGACAAGATTTTTTTTCGTTTTGTATTTATATTTCGGT
>OVBE01005313.1:0-21976 GCA_900406425.1 Iberis pinnata | reverse complement strand
TTATTTAGTTGTTTAATTAGTTTTCATATTTCAGTTGTTTAATTTCAAAATCGTAAATCTTAACACAAGACCCTAAATTGATATAAATTAACCCTTTCAACATATAACCAATATTTCTAAAAACTCATCTAATATATATACTCTATATATATATCCATTTAAATATACATATGCTACAACTGTTGATAGTTTATTTAGTTGTTTAATTAGTTTTCACATTTCAGTTGTTTAATTTCAAAATCGTAAACCTTAACACTAGACCCTAAAGTGATATAAATTAACCCTTTCAACCTATAACCAATATTTCTAAAAACTTATCTAATATAGATACTCTATATGTATATATCCATTTAAATATACATATGCTACAATTGTTGATAGTTTATTTAGTTTTTTAATTAGTTTTCACATTTAAGTTGTTTAATTTCAAAACCGTAAACCTTAATACTAGACCCTAAACTGATATAAATCAACCCTTTCAACCTATAACAAATATTTCTAAAAACTCTCTTTCAACTGATAATCGTACAAAGGTACAAAAGGGTGTACATGTCACTCTTTCTGGTAAACAATTTTTTTTTATGAAACTAATATGGTATCCTAAACCCTAAATGCTTAAGTATACCATAAAACCTATATTCCCTACAAAATAAAAGTTTCAACAACTTTAAAATAATTGTTTATTAAGTTGTTTTTTTTTGTTATCTGTTTTTTATAAAACTCATTTGAAAAATTAACATAAAAACTGGCCAATGAACAGCTGAGACAGATATTGTAAACGAGATGCAACATCCAACGTTGGATATTTTTAGACAATTTAATTCATTCAATCTGAGCCGTTGTTTCCTTTCGAGTTGCTTATGCTGGGAAACTGAAAATTTCACAAAAAAGATTTATAGTTCTAAACCTAATATGTCATCTCCATCTTCTTAAAACCTTATTTGTCATCTCCATCTTATTAATTCTAAACCTCATCTGCAATAACCGTTCCATATTTCTCATATGGAGAACTCGTGGATTTGGCTGCAACGATATCATGTACATAGATCTCTCGAAAAATATTTTTATTCGCCGATTGAAATAGTTATTCTAACTTTTTGCGATTTAACATGTAGGGCTAGTCCCGAGTACTTGGAAGGATCAACCAATTTTGTAAACTCGTCAGCAAGAAGATTGGATTATCTGACTGAAATGCTTTGCCCATGTTGAGATTGCCAAAATTTATGCCATCAAAAATAGAAAAAATAGTTGATAACCTTGTAATTTTGGGTATGGATATGAAGTATCATACGATTGATTTCGCGCATAGTGATTCCATCACTGTCTTAAGCTCTTCGATTCCGCGCTTATTAATTACATCACCTCTTTTAACAGCCATACCACTTTTCTTAAGTGTTGATGTAAGTTGTTCTGAAATGGAGTTGTTCTGTAATGGAGTTCCAGACAATAAGATCCTCTTATGTGTCTCTACTTTAGACAAAGTCTGAAATGGAGTTACAGTTTGGGAAACATTCTAAATAAGATTGTAAAAAGATGATTGTTAATCTAGTTTTGCATGTTCCTGGTACCAAATGATGATGAACTGGCTCATCAATCAGCTTAGGTAAATATGTTTCTTTCAATTACCTTGTTGCAAGATTTTTAATCTTTTGGTTTCATAGCATATTATTACCTTTTATGTATTCAAATCAGTTTCACTTTAGAGGACAACATCAAGAAGACTGTTATACACTATAAAGTGAAATATCCATGACTACCTGTCATCCAATCAAGGAGCAAATCAAAGGTTGCTAACTGCCCAAGGAAGTATAGTTCTAATTCAAACATTTTACTCATGTGTATATTATGTGCTATTATTGAAGATCTTTGCTTATTTTTGGTGTTTGTAGGTCTGTCGAATAGCTGATACACCAAAAAGCTCAATGAAAGGCAAGTGACTGCGATGCTTAGAGCCACCTGCCAATGGCCTCCAGTTAGGCAGGAAGTTATTGAATGAAAATGATATTTATTTAATTTTTCATCCCTTTTTTCTATTATTAGATGGTCAAGAACAGTGAATTTAACAATAACGAGCTTGTAAGCCGGGAGGTTGGGATGAATGTGACTGGTCTGCTAGCTTCAATTCAGGTAGAGTACTCCCGTCTTATATGGTGATTTTCTCGTTTTTATCTTTTGATTGTTTTTATTTTTTAAATAAAATTTCTCTTTTCATTGATCATGATGAACATATGTCTTTTTATGTAGTTGAAATACGATGTAGGTGTTCTACTATNAACGAGCTTGTAAGCCGGGAGGTTGGGATGAATGTGACTGGTCTGCTAGCTTCAATTCAGGTAGAGTACTCCCGTCTTATATGGTGATTTTCTCGTTTTTATCTTTTGATTGTTTTTATTTTTTAAATAAAATTTCTCTTTTCATTGATCATGATGAACATATGTCTTTTTATGTAGTTGAAATACGATGTAGGTGTTCTACTATGAGGAAGATGATTCTTCAAATTGGTATGTTGTAATGAGAGCTATCCAAGAAATAGATGATGGAGAAAGTGAAGATGCTGATGTTCGATAGTAGATTGAAATAGTCTTTTTATGTAGTTGAAATACGATGTAGGTTTTCTACTCTGGGGAAGATGATTCTTCAAATTGGTATTTTGTAATGAGAGCAACCGAAGAAATAGATGATGGAGAAAGTGAAGATGATGATGTTTGGTAGAAGATTGAAATAGTCTTGGTGATGTTTAATATGATTTATGGTTTTTAATGGTTGATTCCTTACATTATGTAAATACTATTCTTTTGTAAACATGGAAATTTTTTATGGATATAATAAAATTATTTAATTTTTATTTGACAAAAAATTCAAAAATATATACAACAAAAGAAATTCAATTGTATAATTATAATAAATTAATTTTAGGGTGCATACTAGAAAAAATAATAATATTAATTGTCAGAGTGCAAAAAAATTTAATAATATTAATTGTCAGGTAATTACAACACAATAATGTGGATGCTAAAACCCACAATGAATTTCAAGTGATTATCTTAATGTGATTTTCGTCATTCTTGTCAAAATTAGAATGAAATTGCAACACAAACTCATATCGAAAAGATATATAGAAAGAATAGTATGTTCTTTTTTATTGATTTTGATGTATGTTTCATAAAAAGAAAAATAAGTCAATTTTTCAATTCTAGTTCTAAGTCAAAAAGATCATAATCTCTCATCTCTCTCTCTCTCTCTCTCTCTCTCTCTCTCTCTCTCTCTCTCTCTCTCTCTCTCTCTCTCTCTCTCTCTCTCTCTCTTCTTGCTTTATATCCCCCTCCGCTTAGTTCGGGTTGTTCCGATCTTCTCGGGTTGTTGGGATTGTGATCTCAGTGCTTCCCCCTTATCTCAAAATTGTCACGGCCTAGTTCGCTTATTCCACTTGTGCTCACATTCTGCCCAGGTCGCCTACGACTTGAGTATACGATCACTTGCGTTACCTGCTTAGGTAGAAATCTACTAGGTGAGTTCTTTGGCATCTTGACACACACTAAGTTGTTATCTAGGAGGCGATACTAGTTGAGATGGAAACCTGCTGAGGGGGTTTCTACACCAACATATTAGCCCCCAGGTCTCCCTACGAGCTTATCGAGTCGGGCGACCTTCGGATATTGGTGGAAATTCACCTCGGAAACAACTTTTTTACATTGATCTTCATTCTTTATTTTTCATTCATCATTTTCTTTATATGCATGTGTTATCGTTCGATAATCACGTGTGAATCCGAATCCTTTGTGCTGGGCCAGATAATTCCATTTCCCCCCCAAATATTTAGCGTTAATTGGGCCGCTTTGTTACGATTTGAATTGAGTAAATCTCAACAGTCTCGCGATCATCCTTGTCTCATCACGCGACGCGTCTTGATATTTTTGAATTTCAAAAGTGCCATGATTACACCTATAAAAGGCGGTTTCACACACTTCGAGGCAGTTATTGCCACTCTCCTCTCTCTCCTCAAGTGCTTCGAACCGTCTCCCAATATGTATTAAACCGTCCATTCCTTCTCTCTCTTTACGCAGCCTAAGGTATTGTTACTCAACTCCTTATTTCTCTTTAATTTTGCTAGGGTTTGTCATTTCCCCCCATTCAACATGTTCTCTTCTCCTCCGATTTATCTCGGAATTCCTCTCGATTTTTGTCCATTTTCAACTTTCTTTCTCCTAATTTCTCTTCCCCCTCGGTCCTCCGGCAATGTCGAGACAACTGGCGCTTCGTTCTCGGAGCAGAAGCTCATCGTCGCGTTCTGCGGCGAGTGCGAGTGTCAAAACTCCTATTGTTTTCGGCGCGAAGTCCAGGGCGTCTGCGGCTCCATAGATAATGGCTTTTTCTTCTTCTCGCTCATCTCTTACATTCGTGAGAACGCTCTGGGAGCAGTTTGATCTCCCGTCTGGTGTCAGGTTCTTAATCCCTGATCCGGGCCAGTTTCCAGACAATCCCCTGTTGGGGTTTGTTACTGTCTACGAAAATTTTTTCAAAACATGTGGGTTATGTTTCCTAGATCCCGAATTATTGGTTCGGTATCTGCGTCGCCGGGGTATGGCTCTGAGCCAACTGATGCCCAAAGAGGTATGACATGCGATATTCCTGATGATTCAGGCAAGAGAGAACGGCTTCGAACTGAGTTGCGATATGCTTGAGGTTGATATGTATGTATAAAGGGGCACGAAGGGCGGCCTCTGGTACCTAGCCAACAAACCAAATCACGGGTTTGCGACCGGCCAAGCCCCCAAGGATGAAACGGATTGGGAACAGTTTTATTTTTTTTCTTGAAATCAACCATCTTTCTTTCGGGACTACGAGTCCCAGCGATTTACAGTCTTGGTGGACCAGGGAGATTGGTGTGGATCCCTTCTTTCTTTCCCTTGAAATCAAATATTATGCCCTTTTCCTTGTTTGACGAATTTGCATTTTTTGGGTGTATTTATTCTTTTTATGTTGGTTGATTTTTAGGCATTTTTTTGGCTGATCAGGTTCCTTTTCATTCTTATTTTGGTATTTGTCAGTCCCACATCTGACTCAGGTCGAAGATCTATTTGCCGAATACCTGAAAAATTGGAAGCTCCTCCGGAAGAATCATCTGAACAATTGGAATACATTTGACGGGGAGAGAGTATCTTGCAACTGGCTGCCGTTGGAGCCGCTATCAGAAACGTCCTCAAGTAAGTACTTTTCTTAGGTTTTATTTTGTTCTATCTAGGATGCATGATGTTTGATGCATGGTTTGCTGCAGGTACTCCATCTCAATGTCCATCTGTATCTATGAAGAATCCCATTCCATATCGCGAGGCAAGAAGGTTGACAATCTCTTAAGGGGTTCCCATCTCGGCTAGGTTCAGTACTGCTCAAGAGTCCAAGACCCCTAAGGATCAGGCTCCCATGGATGTAGATCCCATTGATGTCTCTGACTCATCCCGTGGCTATCAGAGTCGGGAGAAAACTGCTGGCTCTAGTATGAAATCATCTCGCCTTCCTCTGATACGACATAGTACTCGCCACCTTGACGCCCCCTCGAAAAAAAGGGCTCGCACGTAGAAGACGTCCTCAGTTTGTGTCCATGACCATAATGGGTTCACGTTCAGCTTTTCCTGGCCCAACCAGTCTTCCTTGGTGGAACAGGTGGACCTATGTGCGGAGCTAATGTCTAAGCTCCGCTTAGGTGGTCCCAAAGTCTATGATCACAGGTCGCTCTCTGTTCAGAAGGAATATGCTGACTAGGCTCGCTCCCATGCTGAGGTATGGTTGTTGTAATCCACATTTCAATCTTCTTTTTGTTTCATGATTTCGAGATCAACTCCCGTTTTGATTGATGTGTGACTCATTTTTCCAGATCGCGGCTTTGGCTAACCGACTGGTAGGGGTTTTGGATGACGAGCTGAGGAGAGCGAAGAAGAACTCTGGGATTGAACCGATTGAGGACATGACTGCGAGGGCTGATAAAGCTATTGCCAAGCTGAAAACTGCGATGAGGCGGGTTGAGATGCTTACAGATGAGAACGGTAGGCTGAGGGCTGAGGTAGCCGAGTTGGAAGATCTGAGGAAGAAGGACGTGGAGAGGTTGAGTGCGGAGGTAGCTCGTCATGATAAAGCTAAGAAAGATTTGAAGAAAGAGGTGGCCTCCATGGCTAAGGAACTGGAGACCCTCATGAGGGATATGGATGATCAAATGGAACAGAAGCTCAAAGAGAAAGAAGAGGAGATGACGGCACAGATTGTCAAGAAGATGGATCGGGTGAAAGGGAAGGTGGCCAATGAAAGAGAGTATCAAGAGAAGCTAATGCAGGTGGAACAAATCAAGTGCAATCTCAAGCTGATCAGGCTGTTGAGAGAGGGGGAGACCACGCTGGAGGCTGAGCAGAAGGATTTGGAGAACGACCTGGGTGGGTTTAACGATGAGTTGGCTATGCTAGATTTCAAGGAGTTGAACATGGAAAAGGACTGGAAGGCGACTGGGTCCGATCTGAGTGAGCCCTCTGAGCCTAACCCGGCCGAATACATTAATCCTTACGGTATGAATCTCTCGTCTCTGAATCCTGTAGAAGAGGTCGTAGCTGGAGGAAATAAAGATGAGGTTATGGTTGAGAAGGATGCTGAAAAAGAGGAGGTCGAAGGGCTCGATTTTACTGCGGGCGGGGTACTTGACAACGCGGTCGAAGTTGTGGTGCAGATCGGGGAAATTGCAGCTGTTCCAAGGAAGCAAGCTCCCAAGGAATATGAAGACGACGCTGCCGGCCAAGACCCGAGTACCTAGACACTCCTCCCTCTCATCTTGTTCGACTTTAGCTTTTAAAACTCTTTTGAATCTTTTGTGAATTCTGAATTTGGTGCCCGTGGGGGGCGGGAGGGGGGGGGGCTTTAACCCAGAACCTTTAAGCGTTTTTAATTTATGTTGGAATTTCAGTTTATATCTTTGCCTATTGCTTCCAAGCACCCGTTTCGGCGGAGTGTATATTAGGGTCCTTGTGGTGATGCGTATTAGAATTATATCGTGTGTGTTTGCTAGCGAATATTGATGTACACTTTGTCATCAAAGTGAATCGTTTGAAGTAATATACTTTATTCGAGGGATCGAACGCTCAAAGGTACAATGAGTGTTTTGGCTGTTTGACAGTGTTTGTTATATGTTTTAACATGTTATTGCGAGACTGGGCTCGACTTTAGCACTTATAAGGTGTTGAGGGTTGCTCAGGCTGATACCCGCTGGGGGGTGTGCGATGTATTGTATGACTAGCCAGGTCGTACAATGTGATATGTTTGATTGTTTTTGTTTTGAGTGTGGTGTTTTAAAGGAAGAGGTGTTTGAGAATTTAGGTAGCCTTACTGAAGAGATGGAAGTTTAGGGCTTTAGGTGGTATTTCGCGGGTGTAGTGTAGTGGTATTCTCCCCTCGATTTCGTTGGAGTATTGCTAGATAGGATATGCGAAAACGACTAGTAGTGGAGTGGTTGGTGAAGAATAGGTTGAATGGTTTGCAGGTGGATAATCTGTGTGGTTATGTGAGACATGGCGTTTTGTATATTCTGGAGGTGATCTACCGATTTATCAAGAGCCCCCGGTTGAGGCAGGATTTTTTGTAAAGAAAAGGACGAATACGCTCCTCCATTTTTTGAGAAAAGTTCATGAAGAAGGAGAGGGCGGGCTGGGTCGGAGTGTGAGGGATGAATACATCTCCCCAATTTTTTGAGAAAAATTCATGAAGGAGTGGGCGGGCTAGGTCGGAGTGTGAAGGACGAATACATCTCCCCAATCTTATGAGAAAAATTCATGAAGAAGGAGTGAGCGGGCGGGGTCAGAGTGTGAAGGACGAATACATCTCCCCAATTTTTTGAAAAAAATTCATGAAGAAGAAGAGGGTGGGCTGGGTCGGAGCGTGAAGGACGAATACATCTCCCCAATTTTTGAGAAAAATTCATGAAGAGGGAGTGGGCGGGCTGGGTCAGAGTGTAAAGGACGAATACATCTCCCCAATTTTTTGAGGAAAATTCATGAAGAGGGAGCGGGCGGGCTGGGTGAGAGTGTGAAGGACAAATACATCTCCCCAATTTTTTTAGAAAAAATCATGAAGAAGGAGAGGGTGGGCTGGGTCGGAGCGTGAAGGACGAATACATCTCCCCAATTTTTTGAGAAAAATTCATGAAGAGGGAGTGTATGATGCGAACTTGACATAATAAATAACAATAGTTGAGTTCCTTTGGAGGAATTGCCTACGTACCTCGGAAGTGGGGATCAAGTTGAGGTCGTAGTTCACTGATTTGAAAAGTAAAAATATGCGTGGGAATAAAAAGGGAAAATAATTTGCTAGTCGTCAACAAAAATATTTCTTCAAGTGTTGGGCATTCCAAGGATGTCGCTACTCGTTTCCTTCTATGTCCTCTAGTTCGTATACTCTTGGCTTGATGATCTTTGATATTTTTTATGGTCCTTCCCATTTGATACCCAACTTTCCTACATTCTTTTTGGCCCTTGCGGGGAAGACTTCCCAAAGCACGAGCTCTCCTTCGGCGAATAGTCTCTTCTTAATCTTCTTGTTATAAAATCGTGCTGCGGTGTAGTGGTAGTTTTGAAAAAGTATCGTCGCCTGGTCCCTCCTTTCATCAACGGTATTTGTTATGTCGATGAGCATATGATCATTTTGATATGTGTTCTGAGGTGCCAGCTCGAATCTGAGGCTGGGAACTTCGGTCTCAGCCGGTATTACTGCCTCGGTTTTGTACACTAAAGCGAATGGTGAGTCGTTTGTTCCTCTTATGGGTGTACTTCGGTAAGACCAGAGTACTCCCTCCAATTCGTCTGCCCATCTACCCTTTTTAGCGTCTAGCCTCTTTTTTAAGCTGTCTAAGATTGTCTTGTTGGCGGCTTCGGCTTGGTCATTGGCCTGTGGATAGTAAGGTGTCGAGAACGTTAAGTTTATGCACATTCGTTCACAAAAGTCTTTGAATCAATCTGAGGCGAATTGGGGACCATTGTCGGTGTGGATTTCATAGGGGATCCCATGGTGGCAAATTATGTTTTTCCAGATGAAGGATTCTACGTTCTCGGATTTGACTTTGGCGAATGATTCGGCTTCTATCCACTTGGAGAAGTAATCTGTTAGGACTAAGAGGAAACGTTTCTATTTCGATCTGTGCATTGGGCCGATTATGTCTATAGACCATCTCATGAATGGGTAAGGCGCCGTGATGGATTGCATTTCCTCAGTTGGTCTGTATATCAACGACGCGTGTTTTTGGCATTTTTCGCATTTCAAAGCATAGCAGTATGTGATCATGGTTGGCCAGTAGTATCCATATCGCTTTATTTTGAATGCCAACGCCCTGCCGCCTGAATAATTTCTGCATGCTCCATCTTGCACCTCCCTTATTATCTTCTTTGTCTCGTGGCCGGATATGCACTTTAGTAGCGGGCCGTGTACACTCCATTTGTAGAGGTTATCGTCTAGCTGGGTGTACCTAACACTCTTTTCTGGCATCCCATTTCTTTGGTGGCAGGATCCCTTCTGTTATGTAAGCTAGTATCTCTATTCGCCAGTATATTTCCACCTCGACCTCGTCTGTTTCCATTGGGATCGCTTCCTCTTCGAAGTCCTTGGGATCTGGGTTGGCATATTATTCCTTGATTGAATCCTGGATGACGCAGGTAGCCTTCGCGATGGAGATGCTCGGCCTATTGATGGTCTCAACTGGTATTGCCCTGGTCGTTTGTTGGTCCGTAGTTGAGACCTGTGCGGCTAGGGCGTCGGCAGGTATGTTTTCGCCTCTAGGAATTTTGACTAGGTCGAAGTCCGTAAATTCATTAAATAGGGTTTTTACCACACCTAGGTATGCTTCCATTCTGTCATCCCTCGTCTTGTATTCCCCACTGAATTGGTTTGCTACTAGCTAAGAGTCGCAGTAGGTTGTTACCCGCCTAGCTCCGATTGTCGTTGCTAGTCGCAGCCCGAAAATTATCGCTTTGTATTCGGCTTCGTTGTTTGATGCCGCAAAATCCAATCGAAACGATTGCTCGACCATCTCCCTGGTTGGGGAGACCAAGCGTACGCCTAGTCTGAACCTGTTTTAAGCTCGCCACATCTATGTTTATTGACCATTTTGCTTCATCTGGCTGTACTGCTGGGTTCATCTCAGGTGGTAATTCTATTAGGAAGTCCGCCAAAACTTGAGACTTTGCACAGGTTCGGCTCTTGAATTCTATGTCGTGCTCACTGAGCTCGACATCGCACTTGGAGAGTCTCCCCGACTGGTTCAAACCGTGCAAGATTGTTCGCAAAGGTTGGTTAGAATACACAACGATTGAGTGTGACTGGAAATAAGATCGTAATTTCCTTGCTGAATGCACCATGGCCAGGGCCAATTTCTCTTTCGTCGGGTATCTGGTCTCAGCGTCATCTAGGATTTTGCTGAGGTAGAAGATTGGTATTTGGTTGCCTAGCTCCTCGCGTACAAGAACTGAGCTGATTGCATGGGATTACACTGCTATGTAAAGATATAATGTCTCCCCCTCCTGGGGCTTTGAGAGGACTGGTGGTGTCATGAGGTAGGATTTTAGTTCTTTGAACGCTGATTCGCATTTCTCGTCACAAATGAATTTCTTGTTCCCTTTTCAGGAGGTTATAGAATGGATGGCACTTGTCAGTGGATTTGGATATAAACCTAGTCAGGGCGGCTATGCGCCCGTTCAGTCTCTATACTTCTCTAGTATTTTTTGGTGATGGCATTCTCAATAGCGCGTTGATTTTTTGGATTGGCTTCGATCCCCCTTCTTGTCACCAGGTAGCCGAGGAATTCCCCCGAGGTTACTGCAAACGTGCACTTGGCTGGGTTCAACTTCATCCCGTAGGTGTTTAGTATTTGGAAACAGGTGCGCAGGTCACCCACGTGAGTGTCCTTGTCGGAGGATTTGACGAGCATGTCGTCTATGTAGACTTCCATTGTTTTCCCCAGCTGTTCCGAGAACATTTTGTTGACTAAGTTTTGGTAGGTTGCGCCTGCATTCTTTAAGCCGAAAGGCATTACTTTGTAACAATATATGCCTCTGTCCGTAGTGAAAGCGGTTTTTTCCCTATCGTTTGGATGCATGAGTATCTGGTTGTATATTGCTGGTTTGTCTATGACTATGAATTCAATCATCCTTGATACCCTAGCTGTGTGCATTAATAGTTTGATAGTTCTTATTGTCATGGATGTTTTGCTGGTGAATCCGGTCAGTGGCGCATGTGGTCCTTTGATTCGCGAGAGGTCTATGTCCATTGTTCCTAAAGTCTCTCTGAAGATCAAATCTACCAAGCTCTCCGTATCTATGAGCACTCTTGTGATTTCGTACTCTTCAAGGATTAATTCAATGACTAGCGGATCAGCATGAGGGACATCGAGTCATGTTGTGTCCGTTTCGTCGAAAGCTATAGGTTCGCCTGTCTCCAAGGGATTGATTTTCCTTTTCTTACACGATGCCACCCTACGCCCATATGCTTTGATCGCAGTTATCGAGTTTAGGCCAAACTGGTTGTTTCCCATGATAATATTAATTCACTTTTTGAATGGTGGGGTTGGCGCCATTTGAGGTAGTTCTTCTAGGTCTCGTTTCATGGGGTTGGCCTCTTCGGCCTGGTCTTCCGCCCCTTGCTTGAGGTTGGTTGCTTTCGTCTTGCCGGGCTCCACCAATTCTCCAGACTGGTGTTTGCTGAAGAGGAAAGACTTGAAGCTCCTGCATTCTTCAGTAGAATGTCCATCCTGGTTGTGGTATTCGCAATGTTTTTTGACGCGTCTTTTCTCCTCAGGTCGTTTCCATTGATTCCAAGGTCCATTCTTGGGTTCTCATGCAAAAAGTGTTGATCGCTAAGGTCGCTTGTCGGCAAGAGAAGGTGGAATACGGGATTCGTCCTTGTATGCGTCTGATTCTCCCTCAAATTCCTCGGATAGGTTGGTTCTATCTCTCTCGTCTTCCAAAGCCTCGGGGCTTGGGGTGCGATTTGGCTACTCGGTCTTGCCATTGGTTTGGTCATCTCTCTAGTCGGATTGTTCTCCCTTGGGGTATCCATTGGGTGGGGTCTTCGTTGTATCAGTGCGGCGTTCTTGCGACTTGACTGAGCGCGGGGTTGGAGCGAAGCGTAGCCTCCTGGAGTGTTCTCTCGAGACGGGGTATCATCGTGCGGAAGTCCTCGTGAGCGGTGTCATGAAGATGTTGCTCAGTCTAACCGTTTGGTCATCGCTTTTGTTTTGTCCACGGACTCCTTTGCCATCTGGTCGAGCCTGTGTGGCAGGGATATGTTTAGGGCGTCATGTGTCTCCAGCTTCTCGGACATGGATTGTACGGATTGGAGGAGTGTTTGGATCTTGCTAGCATATCCGTCTGATGGTTTGGATGTGTTTTCCGTCATGGCGGAGTTGGATTTGGCTGCATTTTTCCTTCTTATGTTAAAGAACTATTATCTTCCCCACAAATGGCGCCAATTTGTGGATGCTAAAACCCATAATGAATTTGAAGTGATTATCTTAATGAGAAATTCGTCGTTCTTGTCAAAATTAGAAAGAAATTGCAACACAAACTCAGATCGAAAAGATAGATAGAAAGAATAGTATGTTGTTTTTTATTGATTTCGATGAATGTTTTATACAAAGAAAAATAAGTCGATTTTTCAATTCTAGTTCTAAGTCAAAAAGATCATAATCTCTCATCTCTCTCTCTCTTCTTTCTTTATATCCCCCTCCGCCTAGTTAGGGTTGTTTCGGTCTTCACGGGTTGTTGGGATTGCGATCATAATGCTTCCCCTTATCTCGTAACTGTCATGGCCTAGTCTTCGCTTTTTCAACTTGTGCTCACCTTCTCCCCAGGTCGTCTACGACTTGAGTATCCGGTCACTTGTGTTTCTTGCTTAGGTAGAAATATATTGGGTGTGTTCTTTTGCGTCTTGACACACGCTGAGCCGTTATCTAGGAGGCGATACTAGTTGAGATGGAAACCTGCTGAGGGGGTTTCTACACCAACAAATAATAGGACAAATACTTTGCTATCTTTGTAAAACAAACTGCTATAGATGCAATCCAATTATAATACAAATCCAAAGCTATTGAATATAAAAAAACTAAAGCTATTATTAAAAACCTTTAATAACAAATATACGGCGCTATTATAAAAATAAACAAGTGCATCTTCAACAACGTTATCGTAAATTTGATAATTATAGCATACATTACATCCGCTATCTAAAGTGTCCGACCTATAATGACGGGCGTTGTCAGAGCGTTTAATTAACCGCTATGTTATCCTACGATATCGTTTTTCGACCGCTAAGAAAAGGCATATTTCTTGTAGTGCCCCATTTTTTCAGAAAAATTTATAATGAAAGGAGAGGGCGGGCTGGGTCGGAGTGTACAGGACGAATACATCGCCCCTATTTTTTGAGAAAAATTTATAGTGAAAGGGGAGGGCGGGCTGGGTCAGATTGTACTGGACGAATACATCTCGCCCATTTTTGAGAAAAATTTATAATGAAAGGGGAGGGCGGGCTAGGTCGGAGTGTATAGGATGAATACAACTCCTCCATTTTTTGAGAAAAATTTATAATGAAAGGAGAGGACGGGCTGGGTCGGAGTGTACAGGACGAATACACCCATTTTTTGAGAAAAATTTATAGGAAAAAGAAATGATACGAAATCGGAAAAATCAATAACAATAGTTGAATTCCTTAACGGAATTTCCTACGTACCCCGAAGGTGGGGATCAAACCGAAGTTGTAGTTCACTGATTTGAAAAGTACAATTATACGTGAAAACAAAGGGGAAATAATTTGCTAGTCGTCAACAAAAATATTTCTTCAAGTGTTGAGCGTTCCAAGGGTTTCGCTCCTCGTTTCCTTATGTGTCCTCTAGTTCGTACACTCCTGGTTTGATGATCTTGGATATTCTTTATGGTCCTTCCCATTTGATTCCCAGCTTTCTTGTGTTCTTTTTGGCCCTTGCGGGGAAGAATTCCCGGAGCACCAGCTCTCCTTCAGTGAATCATCTCTTCATGATCTTCTTGTTGTAGAATTGTGTTGGGGCATTATGGTAGTTTTGCAAACGTATCGTCGCCTGGTCTCTCCTTTCGTCAACGGTGTCTGCTATGTCGATGAGCATCTGATCATTTTGATCCGTGTTCTGAGATGCCAGCTCGAACCTGAGGCTAGGGACTTCTGTCTTAACTGGTTTACTGCCTCGGTTCCGTACACTAAAGAAAAAATTGAGTCGTTGGTTCCTCTTCTGGGTGTCGTTCGGTAAGACCAGAGTACCCCCTCCAATTCGTCTGCCCATCTAGCCTTTTTTGTGTCCAGTCTCTTCTTTAGTCCGTCTAAGATTGTTTTGTTAGCGGCCGTTGGCCTGTGGGTAGTACGATGTTGAAAATGTTAAATTTATGCACATTCGTTGGAAAAAGTCTTTGAATCGATCTGAGGCGAATTGGGGACCGTTATCAGTGTGGATTTTGTAGGGGATCCCATGTCGGTAAATTATGTTCTTCCAAATGAAGGATTCCATGTTATCGGATTTGACTTTAGCGAATGATTCGGCTTCTATCCACTTGGAGAAATAATCTGTTAGGACGAGGAGGAAACGTTATTGTTTCGGCCAGTGCATTGGGCCAATTATGTCCATGGACCACCTCATGAATGGGTAAGGCGTTGTGATGGATTGCATCTCCTCAATCGGTATGTATATAAATGGCGCGTGCTTTTGGCATTTCTCGCATTTTGAAAGCGTACTGTTCGCAGTCCGTGATCATGGTTGGCCAGTAATATCCATATCGCTTTATCTTGAATGCCAGTGTTATGCCACCTGAATGATTTCCGCATGCTCCGTCGTGCACCTCCCTAATTATGTTCTTTGTCTCGTGGCCGGATATACATTTTAGTAGCGGGCTGCGTACACTCCATTTGTAGAGGTTGCCGTCTAACTGAGTTTATCTAGAACTTTTGGCTTTGAGTTTCCTGGCGTCCCATTTTTTTGTGGCAATATCTCGTCTGTTATGTAGGCTAGTATCTTGATTCTCCAGTCTATTTCCACTTCGACCTCATCCGTTTCCATCAGAATTACGTCCTCTTCGACGTCCTTGGGATCGGGGTTGGCATTGTATTCCTTAATTGAATCATGTATGACGCATGTAGCTTTTGTGATAGAGATGTTAGGCCTATTGATAGTTTCAACCGGTATGACCATGGTCGTCTGCGGGTCCGTAATTGAGGCTAATGCGGCTAGGGCGTCGGCAGGTATGTTTTCGCCTCTAGGGATTTTGATTACGTCGAAGTATGAAAATTCATTGCAAAAGGTTTTCACCATGCCTAGGTATGCTTCCATTCTGTCGTCTCTTTTCTCGTATTCCCCACTGAATTGGTTTGCAACTAGTTGGGAATCGCAGTAGGCTGTTACTCGCTTATCTCCAATTTCCGTTGCCAGTCGCAGCCCGAAATTTATCGCCTCGTATTCAGCTTCGTTGTTTGACGCTGCAAAGTCCAATCGAAACGATTGCTCAACCATCTCCCCAGTTGGGGAGACCAATCGTACTCCTATTCCGAAACCATGTTTTGAGCTTGCCCCATCTACGTATAGTGACCAATTTGCTTCATCTGGCTGTACTGCCGTATCCATCTCTGGTGGTAGCTCTATCAGGAAGTCTGCCAAGACTTGAGATTTTGTGCATGTTTTGCTTTTGAATTCTATATCGTGCTCACTGAGCTCGACAGCCCATTTTGAGAGTCTTCCCGACTGGTTCGGACTATATAGGATTGTACGTAGCGGTTGATTGGAATACACAACGATCAAGTGCGATTGGAAATAGGTTCGTACTTTTCTTGATGAGTGCACCACAACTAGGGCCAATTTATTTATTGTCGGATATGTGGTCTCGGCATCGTCTAGGATTTTGCTGAGGTAGAAAATTGGCCTCATGTCGCCTAGCTTTCTACCTCCTCACGTACAAGAACTAAGCTGCTTGTATAACATGATACCGCGATGTAAAGGTACAGTGTTTCCCCCTCCTATGCAATCGAAAGGACTGGTGGTATCATTAGGTAGGTTTTTAATTCCTTGAATGCTGATTTGCATTCCTCATTCCAGATGAACTTCTTGTTCCCCTTCAGGAGGTTATAAAATGGAAGGCATTTTTCTGTGGATTTAGATATAAACCTAGTCAGGGCGGCTATGCGCCCGGTCAGTCTTTGTACTTCTCTTGTGTTTTGGGTGATGGCATCCTTAACAGTGCGTTATTTTCTTCGGATTGGCTTTAATCCCCCTTTTGGTCACCAGGTAGTCGAGGAATTCACCCGAGGTTACTGCAAACGTGCACTTAGCTGGGTTCAGCTTCATTTCGTACGTGTTTAGTATTTGCAAACAGGTGCGCAGGTCACCCACGTGATTATCCTCGTCAGAGGATTTGACAAGCATGTCGTCTATATAGACTTCCATCATCTTCCCCAGCTGTTCCGAGAACATTTTTTTGACTAAGCGTTGGTAGGTTGCGCCTGCGTTCTTCAAGCTGAAAGGCATTACTTTGTAACAATATATGCCTCTGTCCATAGTAAAAGCGGTTTTTTCCCTGTCGTCTGGGTTCATGAGTATCTTGTTATAGCCCGAGAAGGCATCCATAAACGAGAGCAGCTTGTAATCAGATTTGGCTTCGACGAGCTGGTCTATATTTGGCAATGGGAAAATGTCCTTGGGACATGCTTTGTTTAGGTCGGTGAAGTCTATGCATACTCTTCATTTTCCATTCTTTTTCTTTACCACTACAGGGTTAGCTAGCCATTCCGGATATTTCACCTCGATGATTGAACCTGCCCCTAACAACTTTTCCACCTCGTTTATGACTGCCTGAGCCCGCTTAGCCCCCAGTTTGCGCTAACTAGCTTGTAAATTGGGTTCGTATTTTGCTCGTGAAACATAATGTCCAAGCTTATTCATGGCATGTCTGTCATGTTCCATGCGAAGGTGTGTTTATTTTCTTTGAGGAAAAGGATTTGCTCCTCTTTCAAGTCTATTTGAAGTTTTGATCCTATGCCGATGCAGCGCTATGGGTATCCCGGGTATATACAGTACTACGTCACCTCATCGAGTTTAGGTTCCTCGTATGTTGGCTATGCATGCGGGGCGGGCTCCCCAATCTGTAATTGCTATAAGGCCTTTTCTCAGAGTTTGGGTTCGGCTAGATAGCAAGCTCGGATTGATCTTTGGATTCTTTTGATCGTTTTGATCCCTTCCTTAGTGGGGAATTTGAGGCATTGGTGGTATGTAGAGGGGACAACCTTCATTGCGTTTATCCATGGCCTTCCCAGGATTACGTTGTATATTGCTGGTTTGTTAATTACTGTGAATTCGATAATCCTTGATACCCCAGCTGCGTGCATTAGTAGTTTGATAGTTTTGATCATCATGGATGTCTCGCTGGTGAAGCCGGTCAACGGCGCAGGTGGTCCCTCAATTCGCGAGTGGTTTATGTCCATTTTCGCTAACTTCTCTTTGAAGATAAAATCTACCAAGCTCCCCGTTTTGATCTCGTACTCTTGCGATCTCGTACTCTTCTAAGATTAGTTCGATGACTATTGGGTCAGCAGGAGGGATGTCGAGTCCTGTTGTGTCTGTCTCGTCGAAAGTTATAGGTTCTCCCATCTCCAAGGGCTTGATTTACCATTTCTCACACGATGCCGCCCTGCGCCTGTATGCTTTAATCCTCGTTACCGAGTTTAGGCCAAGCTGGTGAATTCCCATTATCATATTGATTCGCTTTTTGAATGGTGGGGTTGGCGCCATTTGAGGTAGTTCCTCTCGGTCTCGTTTTGGGGGGTTGGCCTCTTCAGTCTGGTCTTCCGCCCCTTGCTTGGGAATAACCGCTTTCGCCTTGCTGGGTTCCACCAATTCTACGGACTGGTACTTGCTAAAAAGGAACGACTTGATGCATCTGCACTCTTTAGTGGAATGCCCATCCTGGTTATGGTACTCGCAATGCTTTTTGACGTTTCCTTGTTCTTCAGGTCATTTCCATTGATTCCAAGGTCCGTTCTTGGGTTTCCTTGTGAACAGTGTTTGATTGCCTGCAGGGGGGTTTCGCCTTGGGGCAGCGACATGAGTCACTTGACCTTTTTCTCTGGTTCGTTTCTGCATTTCGATTAAATCATCTTCTATCCGTGCGAACACCTTTCCTCTATGGAGTGCGCCGTCGATCGTTGCTGGCGGGTTCAGTATTAGATCTTTTCTGAATTCGAATTCTCCCCAGACCGCATTTTTGAGGGCGGCAATCGCGGCGTTCTCGGTGACTACCACTCATGGTATCACTTCTTTAAATTTGTCGATGAATTTTCGGAGGGGCTCATTTTGACCCTGGGTCATGCTCCACATGTCTGCGTCTGAGATGTCCCTCTCGATGTATACTGAGTAGTATTTTAAGAACATCAAGCTCATTTGGTTGAAACTGTGGGTTGAACCTTCAGGAAGCCTGGAGAACCATGTGAATGCTGGTCCCTGGCGGTGCTCACTGAACAGCTGGCAATACCTTGCATCCTTTTCGTGTTCATCGAATTGCACTCGTCCGACTGTGATTCTAAGGCGGTCATGTACGCGCTGGGATCAGTCTTTTCTTCCTAAAAATGTATTTTGATTTTCCAGGGTTCCGCACGTTAGCGTTCTTTATGTGTACGGCATACAGGCTTCGAAGTGTTCCTTCCATCAACCGATCCAGCTCTGGCGCCAAGCTTATGGCTTGGTGAACCTTGGAGTTCATTTTTCGAACGGCCTCCTATAGGGAGTCTTTCATCTCCTGGATCTCCCTAATCGATCGCTGAGATCACTTGCCGGCACGAGAAAATGGAGTACGGGTGTCGTCCTCGTATCCGTCTGATTCTCCCTCAGACTCCTCGGATAGGTTGGTTTTGTCTCTCTCGTCCTCCGAAGCCTCGGGGCTCTGGGTACGACTCGGCTGCTCGGTTTTGCCATCGGGTTGGTCATCCCTTTGGTCAGATTGTTCTCCTTCGAGGTTGCCATTGGGTGGGGTCTTCGTGGTATCAGCACAGCGTTCTCGCGTCTTGACTGAGCGCGGGGTTGGAGTAAAGCGTATCCTTCTGGAATGTTCTCCCGAGATGGGGTATCATCGTGTGGAGGTCATGGTTGAGCAGTATTGTGAAGATGTTGCTCGATCTAAGCGTTTGGTAATTGCTTTTGCTTGGTCTGAGGACTCCTTCGCCATCTGGTCAAGCCTGTCAAGCAAGGATTTGTTCAAAGCATCTTGTGTCTCCAGCTTGTCGGACATAGATTGTACGGATTGGAGGAGCGCTTGAATCGTGCTGGCATATCCGTCAGGCGGTGTTAATGTGTTTTCGGTCATGGTGGAGTTGGATTTGGCTGCGGTTTTCTTTCTTGCGTTAAAGAACTCTTAACTCCCCACAGACGGCGCCAATTTGTGGATGCTAAAACCCACAATGAATTTTTATCAAGTTATCTTAATGATGAATTCGTTGTTCTTGTCAAAATTAGGAAAAAGACGCAACACAAACTCATATAAAGTATATATTTTTTATTGATCTCGATAATGTCAATACAGAAGAACAAGTTAATTGCCAAATCGTAGTTCGGAAAGTAAAAATCATGTCCCCCTTCCTCTCTCTCTCTCTCTTCTTGCTTTATATCTTCCTTCGTTTTGACACCAACAATTTTAATCTACGCGTTGACCTTCTATGTGGGATTTTAAATGCGGGTCCTACACACGCTCCCTTTAACTCGTTATTAATTTTTTTTATATAAAATAACATAGTTGGGCTAGAAACTAAATTTGCTCAATCCAAAAATTGAATGAAAACAGATTCATCTTCTTCAACCTGAAGAGGGTTTGTAAACCCTAAAAAGAAAATACAGCCGCCGAAGACTTGATTGAAGTCTGAAATTTGTTTTTTCTTTAATTCTTCTTTCTATTTCGAAATAATTACCAAATATTTCAAAAATTTTAACCAGATTCATGAATTTTAGATCAAATTTTCCAGAATTCGATTCAAATATTGTTTTGAAAAATCTGTAAATTTAATAACTCTTAACAAAACTTGATCTAGACATGCATAACCACAGATTCCATAATACTTTTTCAAACATAAACCTTAAGAAAAATCAGATTCAACAATTTGATATTTTCACCAAAAAATAAAATCCGAATTTATTTATATAAATTAAATAAATCCGAGAATATGTATAATAAAACCTAATTATCAAACTGAAACTGGATATGGTGGCTCTGCTACCATTTTTTGGGATTTTATAAATACATAGACAATAATTCATATCAATTTCTGATGAATAAGAACATAAACGGAAACGTACCTGATGAATTCATGTTTTTGATTTCTGAATTATGGAATGGATCTTCCAAAGCAAACTCTATGTGACTTTAGATCTCTGGTGATGGGATGCGGAGAGTTTATGTATTTTCGGCTAGGGTTGCTCTTGGGACCATAATTCTCTTTTTTATAGAGAATCAATTCCTGGCCCCTCATCAAACTAATTATTTCATAATAAATATGCCGCAAGTCTTTACTTTATTACAAAATTGACCACATAATATTTGACTTATTAAATAATGATCCTAACACTTTATTATATACATGTGTGACCCCAAATAAATCTTACACGACAACCACTCTGCCAGACGTCGCGCTTCCAACCCCAAACGTCGCGCTTCCAACCACAAACGTCGCCTACTATCACCACACACACCTGATCGAGGAAAGAGAAAACACTGAAAGATATGTGGGGCCAAAAGAAGATATTACACCAAAAAAAAGCAAAGCAAAGAAAGATGAAGGGCGACAGTCGCCGACCATGTTTTATCTACTCAAAAATAGTAAAAACAAAATTTGTTAATTTTTGAAATATTATATAAAAAATTAAATCTGGTAAAAATTGATAATACAAAAGGGTTATTACTTGCGAGATGTTGATGATTTAGAGGTTTTTAACACGAGAAAGATGAACGGTCTTGGAAAAACCGATTCTTAAAAAAAACTCATTAAGACAACATCACGATATTAAGAAAGAAAAAAAAAATATATATATATATATATAAAGATAATTCATAAAACATTAGGCTTTTACATGAAGAATATTAAAGATTAGAGAGAGTGAGATGGTAAAGTGAAGACGATACACAAGTTGAATCAATCAATAATTTTTTAAAACACTTTGGAAATCACATTTTTGTTTGATTTTTAAATAATGTCAAATTCGTGTTGTGTTCCAGCGAATATATATCCAAAATACTAAACCCAAAAAATTAACATCAAAATTTGTTTCGTAAGGTCATAGATAAAAATAATTAATAATAATTAAATATAATAATAATAAATTCGCAAAATATATTTACAGTTTATATTCATATTACATACATATAATCTTTGTTATATCAAAATGAAAAACATATCATTTAAAATTCAACAATATTACTATATTAAATTTTCGGAGGCAAACCCTAGGCGGCGATTCGGCGATTTGGCGATCCTCAAGACGACGACATCCATCACCGGCGTTTCACGATCTTGCTTTCACCTCAAGACAATCATCAATCTTCATCTTCATCAACACAACCTCTGTCATAATAGGTGAGAAGAAACCCTAGGCGGCGATTTTGGCGATCTTGGTGATCTTCAAGACGACGACATCGACATCCATCACCGGCGTGTTCACGACCTCTCCTTAGCCTCAAGACGATCATCAATCTTCATCTTCATCGACACAACCTCTGTCATCCGTACCGGCATCTCTTATTGGAACCCTAGACGACATAACCTCTGTCAAAGTCTACTCATCCGTACCGGCGTCTCTTCATCGACACAACCTCTGTCAACGTCTACTCACGATTCAGTTACTGATTCAGTTACGGCATAGATTCGGTGTGACATAACGATCATCTTCGTGATCATTACGTTACACTCCGATACT